>VYZW01043425.1:4381-86410 GCA_013401315.1 Balaeniceps rex | reverse complement strand
AAAAAAAAAAAAAAAAAAAAAGCTAAAAAGCTCAGACTTCTCACATATACACAGAGCTGCACCTGGTAGTCACTTGGCAGAAAACAAAATAGTGGCTTAGGATGCGAGTGCTGCAGGGAAGGGGCCGTGCTTTTATCTTAGTCTTTCTGCGGTGTCCTGCATTGGGAACCCTGGTCTGTGAGTGCAATGATAACGTAAATATGTAAATAATGGTGACAGGAGCAATAAGAATATTTCTTGTCCCTGGTACACGGAGACATGAGGGTTTGGCAGCTGAAGCTGCTGCCTTCAGTGCAGAGCATTTCTCTGGCTTGGGCTGGCTCTGTGAAGCCAAAGCACGGTCTTGTTTGAGTCAGATAGGTCTTTTCTCAGAAACCTCAAAATCTGGGGTGGCAAAGACTGAGTGTTACAGCTGAGAACTCGTGCTCAGCCATCACCTCTCTCTAGGAGGAGTTAGGAGCTAGACTCAGTTTCAGTTTCTTCACTGCAGTTAAAAGACTTCACATCCTGAAAGTCTTTGGAGGAAAGTGGTGGTGACTTGCGTCTCTGCATATCCTTCCCTCTGGAGAAGGGAGCGCTGTGTCTCTAGAGATATATGTGACATCCTGTAGAGATTTTCCCCCATGCTAAAAGACAAAGGAAGAAGGGAAAATGGTTGCTGACCAGCCTGACTGCCTCTGTGCCGCAATGTCTAACTCTGTGGTAGGGGAGGACAATGGGTTTTGTTTACCTTGACTTCATCAGAGCTTTCAATGCTCTGTCTCATAGATAGTAACTTTATAGCCAGGTAAGGGGACTAGTCCCCATCCTACCTAGATGGATGGACAAGAAGGGAGGTAAAAACTTGCTCAACTGTTGGGCTCAAAGGACACTGGCTAACATTTCAAAGTCCACCCAGGAGCCCATTGCAGGTGGTGCTCCTTGGGGACCAATACTGGGGCTGGTATTCTCTGACGCCTTCATCAGTGACCTTACTGATGGGAGGGAATGCACTCTCAGCAAGGTGACACTGAATTAGGAGGCAGGAGGGTACGTAGGAGGACATTCAGAGCAGCCTCAACAAGCTGTAAAAGTATAAGCATGGATAAACTGGAGGAAGTCCAACACAGGGCCACTGAGATGGTTAAGGGTCTGGAGCATGTGAGGCGTGAGAGGAAGCTGAGGAAGCAGGGTTAGTTTAGCCTCGAGAAGAGCAGGCCAAGGGGGACTGCACTGCTGTCGTCCCCTGCCTGAAGTGGAAGTACTGGCTTCCAGTACCATACAGGACACAAATCCAGGGTCTTCCCAGTGATACGCAGTCAATTCGCACAGGTTGCAGCATGGGAAATACCAGACTGACACAAGGAAAAAGACATTTACAGTGAGAATGATTACACACCAGAAGACAATGCCCAAACTGGTTTGGAGACTCTGTTTGTATAGATGTTCAAAGCTCAGCTGGGCAAGACCCTGAGCAACCTGCTCTCCTTTGACACTTGCCCCACTCTGAGACCTCCAGAGGTCCCTTCCAATCTAAATTATTCTATGCGTATATGTTTTTTATGATCTGATTTCCCCTTCCCATTAGAAATAATTATTTAATCAAATGACAGGACAGGCCTGTAGCATCTGAGTATTTGATGTACTTCATGGGATGACACCAGCCTAACAGGTAATGCAGTGGTTGTACTGCCAAGCTTTCACACAACTTCATCTCATGGTAAAGAGTACCACTCTATCTTAGTCACTAGTAAGTGCCACTAAACATAAACCTGTGTAAAAATGATATATAGCAGTGAATCTCAGAAGACAGCTTCTCCCCATAAAATCTGCCCATGACACATTGTCACAAGAGTTATATATTAAGACGATGATAAACCTTTTTTCAGACTGATAAACTACACAGGTTGTCCTGCAGAGCCAAAGTATTCAGTTGGTTATCAACATCCCACAATCTTGGGAAAACTCAGATGATACCAAATATGTCATATTGCAGCATATATAAAACCCAGCTCCCTAGCTTGTCTTTACATTATAGTGCTTATAATTGTCAATGGAGGAGAGGACCACTGGAAAAATTAAACAGCTGTATCAAGATGAGAACCATTACTTTAACATTTACAGAGCTGCATATTTTAGAGCATACTCTAGGGAAGAGATCATTGCTAAAGGGATGGGCTTCTCTGATCACAGGACTGCAGACCTCAGCAAGCAGCATGGTGCCCAGGCCCTCACTAGCTGGTTCCTTCAGTGACACCACACTGCTTACTGGTTTTCCTCAAGGAAAATGAAGTCAGTGACATAGGGTCGAATTGCTTCAAGCAAAGATGTGGTTGAACTACAACCGTCTTCAGGAATCTCATTTCTCTGACATTTATTTTCTTAGAAGGCTTTCCCTCGATTACTTGATTATGTGTAGTGAAAGAAGAGATCTCCCCAGGGAAATGTGGGTTCTCCAGGGAGGATGTTTTTTTTCCCCACTAATCCTGGCCCAAAGCAAAGTCTTCACAGCTCCACAGGCACCAGTTTAAGGGCTAATGTTCTTCAGAAAGAAACCCAGTCCATCCTCCTCAAAGGGCAAGAGGTTCCAGCCACTCTCCCAGAGATTTCTTTAAAGCTACCTGTAAAATAAATATGACTTTAAACTGTCAGCGCCATAGATACTAAATCAAGAAAGAGGACAGCCGCTGCTAAGAAAAGCGATTTTACAGTCTGTGAAAATATTGCCTGTAGCAGGAAACAGAATGTGTTGCTTAATTGTTGTGCTCTCCACTCTGTACTTTTCCCATCACCAGCTGCCTGCTGCATCCAGCGCGGTGGCCTGCCCCTGCCATGACCACTGTGCCTCCTCCGCCATGGCCCAAAACCTCACCCCCTCCAAGAGAGGGATGTGGGATGTCAGGGGAGTTGCTCTTGTGCAAATCTTCCAGGATCCTTGTCGTCGGTGGTGGGAGAGAGGGTGAATATGAGAGCAGTTGTTGCCATGGGGGCACAGCAATGAATTCACGTGCTGCTATAAACATCTCGGACAGCTGGGAGAGGTGGCTCCAAGGGGAGGAATGCATTTACCATCTGAAATGCAATACGAAGCAATATGGTCAGAAAAGTTAGTGCGCTAACTACATTACTGTGTGCTAGAGCTGCTGGGGAGTTATTTAAAATGACTTGAGATTGCAGCTGAGAAAAGCAGGTCCAGAGGAGTAGCCTGGGGAAGAGACTGTGTGTTATGGCTGTCAATCTTGTCCTCTTCTACCAGGAGAAAAATAGAAATAACCCCCCAAAATAAGCACAGCTGCCAGAGCTTCTGTCTGCAGGACAAATGTGACCCAGGTGCCACCACCTGTGCGGTGACCAGCCACCTTCACCCTCCCTGGTGCTGCAGGGGCGGCGGGGCTCTGAGAGGTGGAGGTTGGCAGGAGCTGCTGATGGCTGAAAACCCCTCGGTCCCTGGTGCCTGAGTGATATGGATACAGAAGGGACAAGTCCCCACCGAGCACTCTGCATCACAGCTGCTATCATCACATCATGGAAAAGGAAGAGGTTTCCTACGTCCCGATTACTACTCTCTGGGCTTCTCAACTGCTGTGAAGAATTTTGCCAACAATGCCCCTAAACATGAGGAGTTTAACACACGCTCTCCTCTGTCCAGACAGGGAGGATGTTCGTGAGTTAAGGGAAATGCAGTTCTCGCTCTTACATTTTGGATCTATTCAATCTGCGACCCAGGGCAGACTTTTCAGCGGTTCCTCTGGGCCCCGGTTTCACTGTTTCTGAGATAGAGGTGACAGTATTTTTGACACACGATGCTAAATGTCTATGCGAGTGTAACAGCTTTGAGATATTCAGTTGGGAGGGGAAAGAGAGATGTTATTTTTGCTAGACTTCAATTTGACTGTAAAGACCTTATAAAACAGGCACCAGGAAAGTAAGACTAAGTATATTTGCTTTCTAGACATTACTTTACAGAGCAATTTTGCTGCCTACCAGTGCTGACACCCATGAATGTTTACTAGCCAAGGATTCCCAACTGGGAGTGCCCTAAAATGGTCAGGAGATTTGGACTGCTCCTTGTTGTTCCCTTGAACAGCTGAAGGCACATGCAACCCTGTATTTTTCCTGGAACATTATCAAATTGCTAAATCAAGTACAGACTATTTAGCTATTATTATTTACTAATAGTAATTCAGAGCTTGCCCCTCACAAAACGGGATGTAACATGTCCTCAGATTGCTCTGGTGTTTAAAAAACAACATCTGGCTTAACGGAAGACTAAAGCATCCCTTACCGTACACCTTAATATACCATACCATGGCATAAAAGGATGTGTTACCATCCATGCTGCTATGGTCTTTCTGGCTCTGCAAGGGCATCAAGATTTGTCCCACCTGGCTGAGCAGGGGGCCCTGGGTTATGCCAGTATAATGTGGTATTTCTAGTAGTGCAATTTTATCCATTTTACAATATTCTCAGTGCATAGCTTACTTCTTTCAGTCTCTGTAAATCCCTGATGGTTGTGAAAACAGAGGAGAGAGTAGAATTATTTATACACAGAGTTATTATTAGGAGTGAAATTAATGAGAAAGACATCATGGGTAGGAAAGCTGGGACTGAAGGAGAGCATCCTGCCACGGGGACCAGATTTGATTGTTCATCTCCCAGAGGGACTCTCCCGACGCGAGCACTGGCAACTTCATCCCTCGAGACACTGAAAACTGAACCAGACAGTGAGAAATGCTGGAAAAGTATTTTTTATACAATATTTCCCTACTGCTGGGGAATGATATCTAAGCCTCCCAGGGACACCTGCCCCATGCCCTGGGGCAGTGGCAGGGATGGCTGACGGCACCCCATGCGCCTGTTCTGTGCCCATGGCAGCCTCGATGGGAAAGGAGTAGGCATTCGAAGATAACCACTGCCATTCAGTGCGTCACCAGGCAGGGTGAGATATCAAGTCACTGCGAATGCAGTTTTTGGACAGCAAACCACCCACTGGTTATTTCCCCAGGAAACCATATTCCCCATAGGATCCCCAGTATTCACAGGACATTTCTCAGTTTGAGAGAGGGTTATTTCAATTCCAGTGTGATGTCTATGTGGCTTCTAGAAAGCAGGATGAAATAGAGTATGAAGTACATTTTTCCTAGTAACTCAGAAATATTGATTAACTACTTCAAGGTCTGGTGAATCCCAAAGAAAAAGCAGCGTATTGAAAGCCTGACTATTGCTTTTGATAGAAGTTTATATGAAAGTGAGTTTGCCAGACACTTAAAAATTGTGAACTGTAAGAGAAAAATTAATATTAAAGGTATTGTTTTCATATACTTCCATCCAAACTCAAGCTGCTAAAGCATACGTGAAACAAGTCAAATAGCTTATCATCAGTGCAATCCCATCGTCTTCCCCCAATATTCATAGCCAATGTTCTTCTAAACAGACTCCTAAGCTTGTCTGCAGCAAAATCAACCTCTGCTCTTTACAGCCAGCTATCGTCCCTGTCCTTCAAGTGTCGATTCAGGTGCAGTAAGCAGGAAGGTGATTTCGGCTGCCAGCAGGTTTCTGAGAAGTGGCCACGCTCTGAGTTGTGCTATCGATTGACCTTGATGCCGGGCTCATGTGCCAGGTGCTGCTCCTCGCCGCTGGGGGACACGGCGTCCTGCAGAGGACAGAGCATCTGACCTTGGCACGTGGTACAGCACGCTCTGCAACAGCCAACCTTGACATAGCATGCAAAGCCTTTCATTTCTGATTAGCATGTGGTCATGTGCACACCATCGTTTGCACTTTTAAGAAGATGCCATCAAATATTGGGAAACACTTCTGCAGCTGGGTAATTGAATTCAGAGCAACCCATTCCTGAATGGAAAATTAATAACTTGGCAAACTCTGGCTTTACCTTTATTAACTCTTTCACTAACACTCAAGAAACAGTCCTCTCAATTTTTATGAAATAAAGAAGCCTCTTAGGACTTGTAAGAATTATGTTGCTTGTGCATCTTCTCAGTTCATACTCATATCCCACTCATATCCAGCATATTTGCCCTAGAAATGCCCTAAAACACCTGCCTTTAACTCTAAAATGAACAATACCACTCACAGCAAGCACTGTTTGCAGAATGCAGAGACACCATCCATCTAACCTGGATAATTTCAACATGGCCTGAGCATATGGAAGTTCATACACAAAAGTTGTGAGTCACGTTGGATTAACGGGTGAGGTGGACGAATACCCCCCTGGTGCTGTTAACACAGTAACTGTGTTGCCAGTGTTGTCACTGGAGCAGTAGTAGGTAAGTTGCTCATGGTCACAAATTCTCTTCAGGACAGATGAGCTATCTGGATGTGAAAAAAGCCCAAACCATCCCAGCTCTTACCTCAGAAGAAAGTTCACAGAAACTTCAGGAGTTTTCTACCTGGAAATTGTTTAAAGCTCTTATCTTAGCATTCAGAAAGGCCCTGCAGTCTTGCTAAGCATAATTTTTGGTCTACTCTGAACAACTAGAGCTGGTGTAGTAAAGGTACATGGCAAATAAGTAGAAATATGTATAAGGGTAGTAAAAAAGAAATTGCTTGATTCATTCTCTTTGAATTTATTCCCAACATTTATAGCAAACTGAATAATCAAGTGAGTAAAGCTGTACTTCAGACTCAGTATAAATTCAGCACTAATCTGATCATAGAAATAATTCTTTTGCAGGGGGAAGTAATACGTTGACTGAGATGTGAAAACTGAGTATACTGGGAAACAGAAACATAGCTCAAGAAAGCATATATCTGTGCTACAGATTAATTACAGGGAAGCACATAACACAAAAAATGCATCTCCCCTTTCTGAAAAAACAAACGTGCAAACTGAGCATGAAATGGGAGCAATCCTGCTTGTCTGAGAAGTATCACGGCAGGAACTCCAGAGAAAATGGTTGACATGGTTGTCTTTGCTGAGCAATCGCGCAGCCAGGGGTGCCTTGCAGTACCTGCTGCAGCAAGATTGCCCTTTACGGCTTCTGCAATGATAAAGGAGAACTGTGCAAAACTCAGCAGTTTTTGTTTATAGGATTTCATCTCCTTTTGATTTGGCATTTTGGATGGATTTTTTTTCTGACTGCTGTTTTAAGAAACCTCAGACCTCATGCAAAACTGCCTTCAGGGACATGGATTTGGGTCAGTCCTAGCTGGGGTGAAAATCCCACAGGGCGACGGGCCAGTAAGGGGAGAGGTGTCACTCCTCTCAGCTGGGCAACTTCCACCCCGGAGTGAACGGTGCCCTTCAGCTTAAGGTGCAAAGCCAGATTTCGTTGGTGGCCTTCAGCTTAGGGCGTGAAGCCAGACCCCATTGGATGCCTTTTCTGCACACCCCACACTGTCCTTTGGGCAAGCAGGTCCACCTGCCCTGGAGGATGCCATCCCTCCAGACGCACACACATCCCTCCCGAAAACTTTTGACTCACGATTTTTGGCCATCGCCTCGCACTTAGTCTTTGAGCAGCTTTGGGCAGCAGCAGCACCCTCTCAGTTTGAACCTGCCATTGGCACAGGCTGGGCAGTGAAAGAAAGAAACAGTGACAGCTTTGAAAATGCCAGTGTGGGTGGACCATGCCTCCTGGTCTTGTGGGCAAAAGAAAGAGCGTGCCTGCTGGGACCCTTTATTCAACGCTTCCTTCAATCTTATACTTACTGTCTTTTCTATGAATTTAAGCATATATATAAATACTCTGTTTGCCTTTAATCCCAGTTATTTTCAGTCACTCTAGTGTTGTGAATAAAAAAGCCCTATTTGTAGGCTAGGAGTTGCCACAACGGAGTGGGAGTTTACAAGGAATGTCCAATCTAGGGTAGCTTGGCAAGGCATGGTGTGGCTCATCCGCCTGACCCGAGCACTGCCATGTTACCTCCACAGGGAGCACAGCTCAGCTCTGATGTACACTGGAAAACAGTCCTCAGACACCTACCGAGACAGCGTCACAGACCAAAGACTGGGAAATGTGAAAATCGGATCAGAAAGAGGATAGCTCAGATCGCAGGTCTGCCAGCTGACAAGGAGGCAGCAGAGCTGGTGGGAGCATATGAGCTTAAAATCACAACCCAGTTAGACATTGATAGACACAGAGCAATCTCCAGAGAAATTGAAATGGTTGGATGGATGGCAACATCACTTTGAGATTCCCAGTCTCACTACTGATTTTTCTCAGCCCAGAAAAAGAGGAGAAAGTAATACAATAGAATAGAGGAGACTGCATTCATTAAAGCATTTCTATATCTGCTCTGCATTTTTCAGACCTCAAGGAAATCTCTGTCAGGGAAATCTGAGACTTTTGGAAAGTATATCTCATATAATGGTGGAAATGAGGCTGTAATTTCACAGTAAGGCAGGATCTGATGATCTTGTATTAAATGTGATTTAACTTAAATTATCTCATTAAATGCTCTTCATATTATTGCCCATTGTCAAGCAGCAGCAGATATCTGGGGCGCTGCTGGATGGTTCCCTGGGAAGAACTCAGTGATGCAGAAAATCTGTGTATATTTTTAGTGTAATATGTTTCAACGACACATTTACAGTGGTCCTTGAGTACAGGATCACAACACATGAACCAGGCTTGTTTGCCTGGTTGCTTCCTTCCTTCCGTCCCGTCCCGTACCTGCCTGGCAGGGATCATGCTTGCCTCGGGAACTGACTCTGGTCACAGACACTCTTCAGAAACATGATCCACAGCTGTCGGGAATCCATATTACCAAAAATAATCATCCACAGCATGACTTTCCAAGGCATTTAGACCTTTGCTTACCTGTCAAGGAACCAAACTGTAGTTTATCCTAAATTCAAATGCTATCTAAAACTTTGAGAGGTCTCTACATTGAGTAAACACCTATGGGGTTTAATGACACCTAATAGACAGGATAGGAGTCATCCATTAAATATGCTTGCAAAATGCTTTCCTATACATTGCTGAATATCCTAAAGGTTATTTAGATTGTGGTTAACTAATTTTCAGTTTTGTTGATCTCCCCAGTACAAAGGCAGTGTCTGTTCATCACTAGGAACTACATAGGGGTTTATTTTAAACTCTCAGAATTTTCTTATGTCTTTTGTATTACTCAAATATCTCTGTTGTGGCTGGGATTAAACTACACCTGAACCATGCAAGAAAATGCACTGCAACAAAAATAATGAATGTTTCAATGTAAAAAAAGTTTAAAACCTGTTTGGAGCCAGGTAACATCTGCCCAGGGCCCCAGTTTATCCTGCCTTGTACCTGCTCGCCCAAAGCACAGACTGAAAGAGCAAACTGGGAAGCACTGAACTGCTGCAGCAGTGATGTCCCTCCCTTGGGATGGGCAGCTGGGCCACCGCCCTCCTTTACACAAGCTCCGATGCACAGCAGGACTTGATGAGTCTGCAGAGCACCTGCAGGAAGGATGCGTATTAAATTTGTAGTTTATATCTGTTGCCATTAGACCTGTTTTGGGCTGGCTCCCTGGGAAAATCCTTGTCCCAGGCCCTGCTCTTCATCCCACTGGGGTGCTCTGCCAGGTGATGGCGGGTCTCTGGCAGCACATGTAGCCCTGGGCAGCTCCCTGATGTGGTCTCCAGGGCAAGCAGGAGAGGGCACAGGGCTGTGAAAGCCAGCCTGGCATGTCAGAGTCAGCTCGCAATGGATGAGGCTATCTCCTCCATAATCGTCCAGAAGCAGGCACTAACCCAGAGTCAAAACCAGACCTCACCTGTAAGGGGCATGGCTGTTTGGTCCTCAAAAATCAGACACCACTGGAAGCCAAAGAGGGAAAGTGAGCTAAGCCCCACCGCATGCTGGAAAGGAGGTTTTCAGTGTCCTGCAGGGACCTGTCTCCCAAACTGAAGGCTTGCTGCACCTGACCTACACAAGTGTTTCAAGCACTCGTCAAAGCCTGGTGGGCAGCTCTTCTCCCAGGCAGTTGTGCCCTTTTGTCCATCGAACCAGCTCACAGGCTCTGGCATATGCGAGAGATGCAAGGGTTAGCTTGGTAGGATTATTTATATTTCTTTATAAACAGGTTAGAAACATAAAAAAACAACAGCTACAAAAAATCCCATGACAGTTAGTGAGCTAAACAATTCATCACATTATGTTTTTATATTTATACAGCTCTGCCGTAGTACCACAAAGAGGAAAGATAAAAAGCAGTTCATATAATTCAGATGTTAATAGCCCACATACTCCAGAAAGGAAAAAAAGAAAAGGGGGATAACATTGCCAGAGCACAGACATGAAAGGTCAAGGCAGATCAAGTTGCTGGCAATCACCAAACACAAAAGCAACACTGTAGAAATTCGTATTTAAAGAAGAATAAAACAACAATAAAGAATTTGAATGAAAACCAGGTGAGCATTTCATTCCCCTGAATGAAAAGTGCTTTCAAATGTGTTTGTCCTCAGATAAAAAGAAGAGAGAGAGCAAAGAAGTGGTGTCCCAGCAAAACCACCGCAGAGCTCAGAGCGCAGTGCTGGCTCCTGGATGAACGCTGAAGTTTAGCAGGACAGGGGGCCTGAATCCTGCCGCCCTTCTCACCTCTCCCTGCAACTTTTGTTCACGTTCCTTTTTTTATGAGTTACAGAAAGCATCAATGGAGAAAACCAGAAGGATGGAGACTTGCTTCTAAGCCATTGGGACAACCTCTGCCTGTCTCGTCTTTTGCAACCTGATTTTGCAGGGCTGTGTCCAAACCGGCGTCATTGCTATTCATCTCACAGCTGCACTTCAGAACTTTCACCTGCAAATGGGATTACAAATGCAATCATTAGTACAGATTCCCTAAGAAGCTTTCACAGTATTACAATTAGATTTCCCATTCTAGCAGCATCTAAATCAATATGATATGATTAGTTACTCTCGTGGATTACATGCTGCTGTACAAAACCTTCACACACAGAAATCTGGGTAATTTAATCAGGCAGTAATGGATTCTGGGAATGCTCCCACTGTCTAGAAACTTAAAATCATTCTGTCTCTATAATAATTTGCCATTATGCACCTGAAGCTAAATTGCCTGACATACCTGACAGTGGACAGCAGTGATTAAAACAGGTCACATCTCATCAGCAAAAGTGGCAACTCCTGCTGAATTCACTTTGAAAACTGAATTTGAGGGAGAAAAAAAAAATCACCTTTAGTTGTTTTTCCTGGGCTATAACTTAAGTTTTAAGCTGTCTCTTTAAATATGTCTATGTGTGTATTTGTGTGTGTGTGTGAGAGAAAGACAGAGTATAAGTGCTATCCATTTCTCATCATTTTAGTCAAGGCAAGAGGAATATATGAACTAATGCTCCTGGGGAAATGCAGCCAACCAAGGCAGAAATGAGCACATAATTTTATTCCTCTGAAGGCTCTCAGCACTGCTGAGCAAGATATCGGGAAGGAGGAACCTTTCTGGAAGGGTCTTGAAAGCAAGGAGTCTTCAGCTGCCGTTGTCAGCAGCTCACAGGAGAGAGCAATGCTGAACTGCTGATAGCTGCTTTTCGGGAAAGAATTTGCACCTCGTGCTTCTCCAGCTTGGGTAAACAGCTCGGCTCCGCACCTCCGCGCTGCAGTAGCTGTCTTGCAGCCATGCTGGGATTGCAAACAACCCTGAAAAGCAAACTGCCGCGCTCAGGGCCGCAAGGGGCGGCTCAGGGTGGTGCGGGCAAAACACACAAACCTGCCCACAAAAGAACAGCTACAACTTCATTTAAAAAATTAGGCCTGTATATTTTTAGGCAGACGATACTCAGAAATGTGCTGCTGTTCTTCGTTTATGCTACCGGCATGCAACAGCTTATACTTAAAAAATACAAGGCGTTATGTTATTTTTCAGGACATTTCTTTTTCTTACAGCTTTGTCCCATTGAAATATTCCTGACCCATGATGCCTTGGGACTCCTGCTTTTGAGGAGGATTTTTCCTATGGTAAATTGATATTTCAAATAGCCAGCTGCCAAGAAAGGAAAGAAAAATAGCCATCCATGGAAACTTTCCTCAGCAATAATTGCCAGCGAACTCTGCCCTCATTATAAAACTCTACATATCTTGCTATAAAAAAAGGCCCCGTGATGCACATATACTTTTCACCTCTATACTCTCCATAATGGTTTTGGTTATATTACTCTGTTCGGATATGCTAACCAGCGGCAGCATTAATCTTCATCCTTTTTAGGGTACATCGTGGTCCACGTGTGCTGAGCCAGGCGCCGGGTGCTGCAGGGCTCCCCAGTGCCCGGAGGCACCACGGCACCGGCAAAACCCTGTCGGCATGACCGGGCACGTTAGTCCTCCTGACAAGCGTCTGTTAGACAAATCCCTTCTTAATTCCCTGTTGGAGGCACTGAAGGAAATCTGTGGAGGTCATTAATCAAAGGAATTGGTGCCGGTGGCGTTCGGGCAGGGGGAGGCGGGTGCTGCCAGGCGCCCGGTCGTGGCCACCCACCCGCCGATCCTCTGCAGCCCGCGGCCCACTGCCGAAGGAAAGGGCTGACATTTAATGCAGGCTGCAGATTGGACCCCTGCATTACTATTAATAAACAATAAAGCTATTAAGGCATATTAAAGCTTGGTGATGAACTTGTCAAAACAGATGATCTATAAATCAATATAAACAGCAGTGACAGGCAGTAATTGAATTCCAGTGGTCCCTCAGCACATGCTAAATATGAAGGGACATGACACACTGAAAATAAAGTAGGAAAGCTGAAAAATTGATAGCATTAACATTCTCCTGGCGAAACGTGGAGTCACTTTGGCCCTTAATGGGGGTCAAACCATGAATACGTATTGACGACTTCTTTTAAAACAAGAAAATAGCTACATAAATCTGAGACTTCCCAAAATGGAAATGGCTGCTCAAAAAGTTCACAGCCACTCTGGATGTGGTCGCCACAGAACAGCAGACGCAGCCCTCCTCTGATGGGTTCATTAGCAGGGCTTGTTGCTTTACTTGGGTAGCAAGAAGGATGGGTTTTGTGCAATCCAGAAAGCCTCTGAAGTTGATTCATCAGTTTTCATCTTCCATAAAGGACCAGCAAAAGCCCATCGGGCAGGAGAAGTTAATGTTAGCACGCTGCCAGGCTCTGGGTGGCTACGTATCTTTCAAATTCAGATATAACAAGCCAGGCCTCAAATATCAGCAGAGGACGAGACAGTCAGAATGGAAAGAAATTGGTGAAGTCGCAGCAAGCCTTTTAATGGAGATTCAAACGACAGCAAATAAATCATGACAGTTTCTGTGGATGAAATCAGGGCCTCATTTTTTATTTTCTCTTTATGTTCTCCACTCAGTGAAGGATAATCCAGCCTTTCTTAGCTGATTTTTACAACAGAGCCCTATGCCACTGGAGTTCAGAAACTGCTGAAATGGAGGGTCTGGACACGTTCCTGAGGACTATTTTGTCTGTGCCACCTCGCTCATGGGCAGAGAGCACCCATGATCAAAAATCACAAGGGAGCTTTGTATTTCAAGGGTCTCTCTGTGCACAGAGAGGGAAAGCTAGAAACAAATATATAAATGGTTGTCTGCGTGTTGAGTGATGACCTGCTAATAAGGTCCCAAAAGGTCAAGAGCAGCAGAGCTGGGACAGGGGCTGGTTGCCGGTGCAGAATCAGTGCAATAGCCAAAAAGCACCCATTGTGCCTGGCTTGGCCACCACCACTGGGCTAAAACTGCTGCTTAACATGGATAAAGTTCCTATTTAAGAAGAGACAAAACTGCATTAGGGCCACTCTGCACCTTTGTGCCCTGAATACAGCCCATGTGTGGAAGAGCAACAGGATGAGAGGGGCATTTTCTGGGAGTTACTCTGTTTTAACACAAAATTTAGAATTGAAAGGGAAAAAACCTGTAAGGAACAGATGAAGGAGGCCAGCGTTTTCCTGTTAAATATAATTTACACTTTGAGATCAGCCAAGACTTATCTGACCTATGTGATGTGCAGTTCTGCCTTCAGATTTGCTGTGCATGTACTGATGTAACATGAAAGGTTAAGGGAGCCCGTGACAGAAAACCTAAAACCTTTAGAGGTGATCTGTAGAAATGCAAGACATCCATCATCCATACCTTGCACAGGGACATCGGTCTGACGAAGCAGGTCTCAAAAGAAGTGGGTTTGCCTGTGGTGATGCAGAGGGCTGGGGGTGCCAGTATCCGGCATCCCTGCCAGCTCCTGCACACCATTTCCCCCCATCCCATCCTAAACTCCTCCATTAGGAGCTGTGTGTTACCTACCTGTGCCTTTAAACTGGCAGGAGCTGGGAAGCATGATGTACAATAATAGTACTGGCTTTAATCAACAGGACAGCGCTGACACATCACCCACTGAAATAGATGAACTTTCCTTTACTTTTCCCTGCATTTGCATCATTCTTAATTTTTCTTGTGTGGAGTTTTTTTACTGTCATTTAAAAGGTGAGAATTTAGTCAACTGAATGCAGTGCTGATTAGCTTAGTATTATAATTGGGCTTCATGGACACCTACTGCTTGTATGTCACAGCTCTCCAAATTCCCATTATACTATTAATCTAGGTTTTATGGTACTTCAGAACTGAAGTATTAAAAAACTATGATGTAAGTGGAAAAAATTACAGTGGCAATTTACCAAAGAGCTCGTATGGGGTATTATGAAAACAACAAAAAACAAAACAAGGGAGTCTGTTTGTGAAATCCAGAGTGAGTCTGCTGGCCTGGAAGAACAAGGTAAAAACAGATATCACATGGCAATAGCTGCCTTTCCAACATCATCTACAGTGTGTTACCATGCTGGGTTCAGGGCTATTCATTTGTTCTTCAGTGCAGATGGAAGAAAATGGTGGCCCAAAGATAAATGAACAGAAGACACGAGACCACTTGGCAATGATTTTACAAAATCCATCCCTCCCACCCAGATCTCCTTTCTCCAGCATCTGTGGAGGAAGAGAAGCAGCCTGTTGTGATTGTGTTAATACACTATCCATGTTTCCATTTGTTGTTTTCTGTCACCACGCTTAGAGAAGGGTTTTGTACCATCGGGGAACTTACTCCCCAAAGACTTACACCCCCAGGGATGCTACAAGATAAGCATCTCAGTCACTGCTGTATTTGGAGTACCATTCTTGTGAGCATTCAGCCCAGCATACTCATACTAGACCTATTTTGCTTCAGCATCATAGCACACAAACCTGCCCCACATAGTCAAGGGGCAGAGATGCTCCGCCGACCTTGCGCTGCTGTGGACAGACTCCTCGTCCTGGTGCCCTCTGCAGCTCTCCGTGCCTGGGGCCAGGAAAGGAAAACTGTAGGAAGAAAAATGGTTTGAGCTGAAGTGACCAACGTTCAGATAAGTCTTACAAGGAAGCGTGATAAATCTGTCTCTGTTTCATCTGTACTTGGAACAAAACCAGGAAACAAGTTATTTTTTATGGGAATGCACAACTTCATTTTGTTATGAAATAATCATCTCCTTGCAGTGGACTAGAAAGGGGTTTCCCTGGGGGATATCAGGAGCAAGGAAGCCGCTAGGAACCATTCCAAAAGCTGTAGCTCCCTGGGCAAAGCAAGAGCTTTCCCTTTCTGTCAGCCTTAACCCAAACCCTAACCCATTTCTAACCCTTAGTCTATATCTACCCCTAATCCTAACCCTTCTCAAGCCCTATCCCTAGAGGAAAAGAAAGACTTCTTTTATTTTCTAATGCGTGTCTGGGAGGACTTCTCAACCCATGTTTAGGGTCAGAGTAGAAAGAAAGAAATGCAAGTACTCCTATGGCAGTGAGGCTGGAAAGGGGTTGCAAAAGGAAAGTAGAAGCTGCAGAGATGGTGGCTGTGAGAAGTATTTTGTCTGGGTAATGGCTGGAGGAGAACTGTCAATGGTTCAGCCCCAGCTAGGTTTAGGGTTAAAATTAGGGTTAGGGTTAAGAGAAGGATAAAATTTGGAGCTTCATTTGCAGTGGGACTGGAAAGGAGCAGCAAAAAGAAATCAAAGAATGTAGCAGCAAATTATTTCAAGTGCATCTGTCACACTAATCTTCACCACCTCACAAGTTGCGGCACACTGCTCAGCTGCACCTCTGCACCCAGGGACACCTCCTGCCAGAGCAAAACCTCTCCCAGGTGCCAGGTGCCCTTCCTCCAGCACCGGCCAATGCATGAAGTGCAGAGATTCAGAAACAAAGGTAGTTTTCTTTCAATATTGTTTAAGGACTGATTATCCACCAACTGTAGTCTCTGTAATTCCTGGGCAATAGCCAGCACCAGCTCTGGCTCCTGGGCTAAACACACTGTTGGCTTGAAAATACAAGACTCAAAAAAGATGCTTTGATCAAAGTGCCTAAAATGGAACCTGACAAAAGAAAAATAGATGCTACCCAGACACAAACTGCGCTGAAGCACGTTTCTGGTTGTCCCTAGCCTTGTTATTCTTCACCTGTTTATTAAGAACAGCAATGTTTGGTGTCACCGGTCTCTGGAGGCTCTCGAACCAGAGCCTGCTAATTGCTCACCTACGAGGTAGCCCAGGTGCAGAGAAGTGGTATAAGGCTGCTTTTGCCATCTGCATGGCTGCTCCTGCATATCAAAGACCTACTGACAAAAGCAAGATCTTTGATTCCTGCCAGCAGAAAGCAATTGCAATCTTATTGTTCCCTGGACATGAGGACAAATAGCTATTTACTGTGAACTGCAGACTCATTGTAAGAAATTAAATCCTTTTGGTGGTTATGAATGTAAATACACGTCTCTTCTCAAGATGAGACTCACAGATTCCAGGAATTATTTCCTGCTTTACATTTTGGGTGAGTAGCCAACTCCGAGCTTGAAAAACGTACAGCTTGAAGTGAAGAGCATGCTTCCCTTCCTCTCTGTGATTGCTAGGCAAGGGAGGGGGAAAGCAGGCTGAGTCCAACTGTGGCAAAACCCTTGGGAGGATGTGCAAAGCCATCTTTTTGATTTCATAATGTCTCTGCAAGCCCTTTGCCATTAAAATATGATTAAAAGCGGTGGCCAGGAGGAGTTCACCTTTAGAAAATGACACAAGAAATCACTTCCCAAACAGATAGTTGCCTGAGTCCCTGAGATGAAGAAGAGGTTTGATGGATGAGAAGGCAGTATTAAAATGTCTCCTCACATAAGAAAACAGAACGAGAGCAATCATCAGAATTTATCAGCCAGAGAGGAGCAGAGTGTTTTCTTGGCACTAAAGGGACCCGATACACTAAATCAAAACCAGAACACAGGCTCACGAAAGAAAGAGACAGATGTCTCTGCCATATAAATACCATATAAATGAACTTTCTGGAATGGGGATCTTATTTAAGCACACACCATAGTGACATCTGAGAAAGACATAACGAATCAAAGCGGAGCACCAAGTTGGTATCGACACTGGAACCGCAGCAATTCGTGAAGGGTAATGGCCCATCTGCCAACCGCACTTGGGAGTTACGGCTTTCTTATTTTTTATCTGCTGCTTTGCAAAACCCCAACTCCTTGTAACACCTGAATCAACACCCATGTATTTGCACTTTGCCCATTTTGAATACATTCAGCCCAAAATGTAGTCCAGGCTCATCAAAAGCCTGTCTTCTGAGGGCAACAGGAGCCTCCTGGTGAAAACAGGAGTGATCTCTGGTCCAGGGTGAGCTGTGTCTCAGGAAGCTACGGCTCTATCCACAGCACATCCTGGTGCACTGCAACAATGCATCGCCGTCGCAATCCCAGAAAATACGCTCAGAAAATAAGTGGTGCCCTGAGACTGCCAGGCAGGGTGCCCGCTTAGACCAGCCTCACCACTTTCCTGCCATGCGTGCAGGCAGTCACACGGGGGAAGCCGTCCGAATCACTCGCTGCGCTCTTGAATTAAAATGCCTTGCACTCCTCACGCTGAGCTCCCCAGGAAGGCAGCTTAAATAGGGGTCGTTGTTAATACGCATATTATTCACTTCAATGCTATATATAAACCTGCACAGATGAGCTTCAAAGGTTGGGCACTTAAGCTTGCTGGGGGTAAATATCCACACTATGTTTTAAGGTTCCCCATTTTCCAAGGTTAGTGTCTTCCAGCATGGCTCTTCCTGAAAGGTTATAACACCTCTCTTTTGATTATATGCCAGATAGAAAAGCAGAGCCATAAACTTTCTTTTATGAAGACAAATCGAGTCTTAAATCAAATCAGACTTGAGCCCAAACATGACTTTTGCATGGCTGCTGAATATTCACCCATGTGAGGTATAAAACATGGCTTCAGTTTCCTAATGGAGAGATACAGACTGTGTGGGGCTCCCCGGGTGTACAGGGGCAGAAAGGAGTAATGTAAGGACTAAGGCTTTGCAACAGCTACCTGGGTGAAATACATAGGGAAAGAATGGCTTAGTAGCACTTTATGTTAGAATAAGCTCTGCGAGCACGCAGGCATTGCCAGGAGAGGTCAAATACAAACCTCTGCTTGGGAATGGGTGAGCTGGCACCCACCGTGGCCATCTACATTAACATTAACCCCGGCGTTGATTAGCTTTCGCCCCCCCTCCCTGGAAGAGCAGTCTGCAAATAGCATCAGGCCTGACCTACTTCTGCCTGCTCAGCTGCAAATTTCAGTCACTGTGATTGGAGCCTTTCCGCACTGGGTTTCTTCCAGCAAAATGTCAGACTTTTCTTCCTCGCTCTTCAGAGGTATCAAATAAGCCCACGGTCCCAAAACGTGTTCCTCTGAACTGGGGAGGAGAGGGAGGGATGGGCTGTGGTGCAGGAGGTCACCCAGCACGCTGCAGCTCCTTGGTGCCTGGGTGCTCGCAGCGTCAAACAAGCGGTGCTGGCAGAAAGGAGTGATGTTTGCAAGGCATGACTTACACATCTGGGTGAATGCAGCCTGTTTTTCACAGGTGGGGAATGGCTTTGTAAAGAGACATGGAAACTTGAACAACATGCTTGACAGCACATTTATTCAGTGAGAAATATTATACAAATGACATGTGTGTTGAACTCATTTTAGTGCTTTGAAGGCTGAGAGCAGCCTGAGAGAACCGGGAAGGTCATCAGCTAACTCAAGAAAAAATCTTATTGCTGCAGCTCAAAAGCACTATGCTGTTTTTTACTGCTGACCTCTGCCTTCAGAGCAGGAGTATTCAGGGACAGCTAGCCGAACACAAAAAGTTTTGTCACTCAGCTCTTCCAAGGACACACGTCACCTCTTTGTCCCAGTCATTAGGAATTAGGCTGCAATTAATACAGTTGTTTGGGGAGTTAGGATAAGATAACGAATTAATCAGTTTTAGAAGTTTGTATTTCATCTCTGTGACTTGACCATTTATCATTTCTTAATGGGATTTTTTTAATCCCTCTACAGTCATACAAATTGAACATTCAATTTAAATGGAGCATTAACATTGTTATCCTAGCCAGAAGTAAGCAAAAACCTCCAACTGCTTGTCTCCATGATGTAGAAATAGCTGCATCATGTTAATACTAGGAATTCTCCTATTAACAAATAACACAGAAGAGAAAAAAAACTTGTCTTAAGTGAAATGCCATAACTGAAAAATTCCAGCAAGGTCCAGTTCCTCAGCCCTTTATTGTCATGATTCCACTAATGCAAGTGAGAATACAGGTGCAGACCCTCAATAGGATACATTTTTATGCTATGCCGTGTACAATGCTATATAATATACAATGCTCCATCCTTCCCAGGAGCATGAGGTCCAGTTTAAATTTTTCCCCACAGCTAAACTAGTGCCAGGAAAATCAAAGAAGAATGTAAACATGTGGAGTTGGAGTGTTCTTTCAATATATTGAACCTGGTATCAATATATACAGATCCTACTATTTACCCTAACTCTCTTCAGTTTTGTACCATAACATGTTTATTAAATCGACACATAGAAATTCTTGTTAGGCAGATGGCAGAGTCTGGTCTTAGTTTGATGAAGTAGTTGAAAAGTTTTGAAAACTGTAGGGGATTTCTTTAAAGGTTTTGAGATTTCTTCATGTTGCAGCAAAATTCACTAGTGTTTTTATACAATTCCGTTCAAGAAGATTAAGAGGTGATGAAGAAATTGCTCACTCAGACAGAAGACAGAATGTGGAATTTGTAACTGCCGGGGAGTCTTGGGAAAGCTTTTGCTGAGGCCACTTCTGCAAAAACAGCAAATTCATGGTGGCCACAGATTTGACAGACAAACTACATCTGAGTAACAAAAGTTCATATTTATGCACTGTTTGCACACAAATCCTTGATTGCATCCTTGAAAATCAGTGGAGCACTTCAACTACGATAGCTATGTGTAAAAGGGCTGAATAATTTTATGAACAGCAATAATAGCATTTTTACTTTTGCAAATAAAGGAAACTTGTGTCAAGCAGAAAGATGATTGCCACAGGCTTTAAAAAGAAACGAGTGTGCATGTATATGTGTGGCAGTGTGTGCTCGACCAGGTTCATAACGCTTGGATGAATATATCATCAAATTTTCTGCTAGTATTCAATTTCACTTTAATTTCCTTCAGGTGAGATCCACTCTGCTGGATCGCAGAGCAAAAGCACCACCACCCTGAGTGGTTAGACCCCAGCATTGGGTGGGCAAGGTTGCAGGCCATTTAAGGCCATTTAAGACACAGATTGATTGTTTTAGACACTCCTCTGTCTCCCCTTAGCTTCTGTAGGGAACAAAGCGACTCCAGAGGGAGGTGCAGGACACCTAACACTACCCCTTCTACCAGGGATGTAGGGAACCAATGTGAGGTCTGAGGGACTTCCACCCATCCCTTCAGTCCTCTTCTCAACAGGACACAAAGCACACGTGATGGTCCTATTTGGTGTATTAGCCTGGTTCTCTGGGAAGTGGGAGGTTCCAGCTTCTTGGCTTTATCATATTGACTGGATTGAACCGTTGTTCAGTAATATGTCCTAAACAGCAAATACCTATTACAGGGACTTAGTTCATACAGGGATATTAGAGAGTCATTCAATGAGGCATTAGGACACATTAAAAAGTCTTAAAAATATCAGCCAGGAATGTCTCAGGTGGCCCTGATTCCGTCATGGCAAGGGAGAAGGACTGGGTAATGCCTCAGGTGTCAGCCTGGGCTCTATCCCTTTTTCTAAGTGTGGGATTCAGTTCACAGATCATGTCAGGTGAGCAGCTGAGTCCTGACTCTGCACCCTGGACCTCAGTGGAGCGGTCTAACCCTGTATTTCGCTTTCCTAACTCCCTTTGGTTGCCTGCCACTGAACTTCTCTAAAGATATGTTTGAAGGAGCAGCAAAGTACAGTGAGTTGCTGCAAACTGACCTAGAAGACATCACACTTGGCACACTTTGCAGTAGTGCTGATTTTTCAGTGATGCTCACACGAGCAATAGGGCCCGCCTGGGCCTCAGAGAGGCTGGAGGATCATCCCCTTACAGCAGGAATACCCAGGAGTACAGCACAGGACAGAAACACACCTGAGACATTTCTCTCTGACAGTATTAACTCTGGTAATGATGTGTCCAGTCCAGAATTTACTTCTCTTTCTCAGACTGAAATAAAAAGCTAGCATTTTGAGAGCTTTGTATACATTACAGGGATTAGATATACTATGCCACAAACACTGCCATGCTGCGCAGGGCCTCTGCAGTGCTTTGGATGTATGTGTCTATAAATCAGACGCTCCAGAAAGCAAAAGAGGGTGATGTCTCCATTAACACTGTGCAGCACGGGAGGCACGGTTCATCGTGTGACGGCAGCGTGGCTGTATGGCTGAGAGCTCCTTGTGGGAGCAAGAGCTTGCACAGCACCTACTGCAACAGGGCCCCAGGGACGTAGCTGTGTCACCAGACATTCAGCAGCAGCTTCTTAAGCATCTTTTGCCATTTTGAATGATGTCCCTCCCCAAACAGGCTATGCCTTTTTTTCCCTGCCATTCCAGCTGCAGCCAGCATGCTCCAGTGAAGCCAATGGAATATACAGTAGTTTCCTCTGCTCTCCTGCACCTGGAGCTCTACCAGGACAGGGGAGCAGGTACGCATGCTCCCTTCACGTGTCCAGGGAATGCCAGTCCAGAGGACAGTAACTGAACCTTATCAAGGGTTATACAGGAGCTGAACTTCAGACTGAAATTTCTTTCCTGGCTTGCTCCAACCCCCGTGGAAGGTCATAGCAGAGTAGCTGGTGACACCTTTGGCATGGGGCTAGATCTCTACAGTGCAGATCATCTACTTCTTTTCCTAAGAAGACAGCACGAGGCCACTAGTTTAAGTGACTTGACTTAGTTGCTCGCATGCAGAAAGAATTAATTTGCAGTGGCTGTAAAGCAGCAGGACAGCCAGGTGCAATCATGAATCTCCGCAGCTCTTCATATTTATATTAGGCCCTTTGCAGCTGCTCTAGAGGCGCCTCACTAACTCTGAACTTCCCCGGAATACCAAGTGACTATGGCTACATGCAATGCACTGTCCCTCCTCTCAAGAACACACACATAGCAGAAAAAGATAAGATAGTCAAAGGAAGCAGTTGGAAAGTTTTTCCTTTTGAAGAAAAAGAGGGGTAAGGGATTCTTCTCCCACAAGAGCAGTGTGAGAGGATGGAATAGCCTAGATCAGGTCTTTTCTGCAGTCAGGTCAGGGCTGTCACATATCAAGGACCAGGACAGCCTGGTTTGTAATGCCCCAGGAGGTGGGAAGCTTGTGTTTAATCCAGTGTTAGAAGTAGATAGCTATGTATTTACATCTGTGTACACATACAGTGTATGCAAGTGAGACACAGCAACAGAAAAACTTATGCTTGGATCTGGGCATGCTCCTTTGCTGAGCAAGAGCATGGTGATGGGATACCAGCTGCATGAACTTCTCGGTTTGGATCCAGCCTCTCCCCATAACTTTGTCACTCGCTGGACTGCTAACACAAGTAAGGCTGCCTGGCTTAGGTGATTCGTGACCCGCTCCCCAAATGGCTGGCCAAATTTTGTGCCAAGACTTATGTGATTGGGGTTATGAACCACACTTGTGCATCTTCGCCTATGCTTGTGTTCCATTACCTTCTAGGTACATATGGGCTACAGGGGGCTTTAATGCATCCCTGCATCTTTTGATCCCTGTTTTGCTTCATCCTTTTGCCATGTGATAGCACACATTGGTGTGAAGGAGTCAGCCAGGCACTTAGGCACTTTGCCCACACGTAGCTGGGGACTGAGCACTTGAGTTGACCTTTTCCTGTCTTGAAATCCATCTCCTGATTACAAGTGGCTAAAAAGTTTGCACCATAACATTTTGGCAGGATGTACTATTTTCCTTGAAAGTTTCACAAGGAGATTTGGCAGGAAGGGGGCATTTCCTAAAATTAGACAGGTGTAGGGGTCTGATTTGGTACGTGAGACACCCAGGCTCAAGCCTCTGCTTGGCAGCATCTGCAGTGAAAAGCTGTGTGCAGAGCAGGGTGCTCAGCACAGACCTCTTCCAGGAGGGAGGACTCACACACCAGCACACACCAGCACACACCAGCACCATGCTACTGTCACTAATACACCCCAGATTTTGGTGTGCAACAGAACCCAAAAAACCTTAAAAAGATGGTAAAAAGGGACTAATGGCCTCTCATTAAATGTGCCCTGACAGTGAACTCCCTGCCCTTCCTCATGTTGCAGGATGGGCTCAGGAGGCCTGGTGGGGACCCTGGTCCTACCAGACCAGGTTCCAGACCAGAGGAGGTCTGCAGCCATCTGACCCATCCCAGACCATTCAGGTGATCCAGCTGCATTTTAAAAGGTGTCTGAAGGGGTCTGTAAGCTGTTAGCAGAGAGGGATGGATGCCTGGACACAGGGCTAAGCAGCATGAACCAGCCTGAAGCGGATCCACATGTAAAAGTTTATCTAAGACTCAGAAAAGCTAAAGAAAAGTTCAGTGTCACAGAGTCAGGGAGAGCAGCAGCCAACATGATTGAAAAGCAAGCAAGCAATAAATAGAGTAGCTACCTATTCTGTGCCCTGGAGACACACTGCCAGCCTGGCTGACCTTGGCCAGGAGCCTGCAGAGATGCTGAGTGCAAGCTGTATCACTCTCACCCCTTGGCTCTCTGTAGTCTCACTTTCAGTACTTAACTAGATGCTCTATATCGACATGATGGTGCATTTCCTCACCCACATACACTTCTTGGGTGTGCTTTATATCAAAAAGCTTATACTCCTGTGAAGGAGCATAAGAAAGTCACATTACATGTTTGTCCCTCCAACGTCCAGTACGTTCATCCTCTCCTGTTGTTATAATGAAATTCAAATATGACACGGAACTGGAGGACCGCTTTTAATTTGAGTGAAAGACAGAAGTTCGTTATCCCATAGCTTCAAGGGACCTATGTTCTCCAAGACTATCCCACCCACATGAGCAGTGTTCCCAGCCCTGCTCTCCTCCTTCTTCTAAACCTCCATCTATTTTATCCAGCGGTTTAGGGCATCTCTGAAACATTCTGAATACTCAATAAAGAGCAAAATAAACCTCAATAGCCTGCAGAAATCTGGAATTTCACTAAACAGATATAAAGAGGAAAGAAGGGGAAGCACGAGTGTTTTGATGCTTGGCCTCAATTTGTTGCTGCAGCTCAAATCCCCTGCTTAACTAACTTGTGTCATCTGTACTTTTCAGCTCCACCTGTGCAATCATTTGCAGAAACATTATTAGCTGTTTGATTTTTTTTTCCCCAGTTTGCTTCCATAGCAACATCCATCAGGGAGAGAACACCAGGAGCATATGGGGAAGTTACAAAGCACATTTTCTACAAGAAAAGGAGGCCAAAGCATTTAACAGACAGCATTTACGTTTCCCTTAGTAACTGAAAATCCAAAATACCTCTCTTGTTTCAGTATGTCCTAGTATTAATTAGGCTGCTTAACGATGTACCAGTGTAGGCTGGAGGTAACACTTGGGTTGTCTTTAATTAATCAGGGTACTGGCACATTTCTTTGAGATTTAAGCTTATTGCCAAAACACAATCTTGTTACATTTTTGTGTGCGCGTGTTTTACAAGCAAGGCTCGGAGCTGTTAGACAGCCTTTGACATGCTAAATATTGTGGAAGAATTTTGGCATAAAGTTCCAAAGAGAAATGCAAGAGCTGAAAATTATCTGTTTGAATAGTTTGAAATCCATCACCAAGGAATAGCTAGAAACTGTCAAGTCAATTTTAGAATAAGTATATAAAAAAATAAAAGCGTATCTCCTGCTTAGTCATTTCTCTCCTTGCCAGTAGCAACCTATATACCATGCACACTGATATTTCATTAATGAAAACTGTACTGGTGTTCCTCTTTAATTTAAAATACAGCCCTTGAAGCTCAATATGAAAATGCATTTTGGAGGAAAAGGAAACAACATCTCCCTACTCCCCAGTCTATGAGGGAAAGATGGAAAAAAATTTGCAGCATATCAATGCTGGAGAAAGCTAACAGGTGAAATAAAATAAACCAGACAGCCATCTCTACCTCTCTCTGAAACACTAAGAGTTGTTGGTCCTTTTTACTAAATCAAACACTCCGCTTGTCTCTTGGCTAGATCCATGTTTCTGCCACTGCATGCTTGAAATGGAGATGTTGATGTTTTGGGGACTGTTGTATACTGCGTAAGCATAAACCTGACAGGGAGACAGATGAGACTGCAGTATAGGACATTGGTGGAGATGGAGTTACTGGTGCCTGAACAAACACCCTGGAAGATGTTGCACCAAGCAGAGATGCATCCCTCTGGCAGGCTGTCATTTGTCCCCAGTGTGTCTGCTAGTTCAAAAGCAGGGCCAGTGCTGGATGTAGGATCAGACGCACCATAATCCTCCTGGAGCCAGTGAGAAACCAAGAAACATTGTGAAATGTAGATACAGTTTCATCTTTCTTCTTTCCATCTTTCCCTACCAATTCCTTTCTTTCCTTCTTCCCATATCCAAATCGTTCCCTGCTTCACACATGCCACTTCAGCCTCCCCCACTTTTGTCTCCCCTTCTCCTGTTGTCTTTTCTCTGTGGCTCCTTCTCTGCCTGGTCCATTTGTTTGCCGCTGTCCATATCTGCTGTCCTTTGGAATCAGCTCTGCCCCATCCAATCCTGCTGCCAATGCAACTGCCCTTTCTACAACCAGTTTAATGATTCTCTCTACCCCCGTTAGCTGAAACACTTCTGCCCCTTCCTAGCTCTGTATGTCCTCACCTCCTCCTACACCTCGCCCTCCCTGGCAGCTGGTCCCCCTCTGAGACCTGACTTGTCTCTGCTACCCCAGTGCCACCTTCTCACTTCCTGCAGCCCTTTTGCCACCCACCCAGCCAGCTCTCCCTCCATCCCTCCACCTGGTAAGGGCAGAGCAGGAAGAAGAGCAGGAGATGTCTCCCAGTACAGCAGAGGAGAGTAAAATCTGCTCACACATTTCCAACATATCTGGAAGCCTCCTGCCACCCATCAATGCTCAAGGCCACTTCTCCAATGATCCAGAGCCCGGTGCCCTGCCCTGCTGCCTCCATCAGCTCTGCAACCAGAGCAGGCTGCTGCACCAAGACCCTTAAAATCCCACTAAAAATCAAAATTTGTAAGAAGCTCAAACTCTGGCTTTGGACAGCTATAGAGGAATATCAGTTGCTTGAGGTCTCTGGCCGAACTGAATGAACAGAAGACTCAGTTACTTGGGTACATATAGCTTTGAACTGCTAGCCACTGCTGGAGGTTTCTCTTTGTTTGTGCTAAAGTTTTGCTCTTTGGAACAGGCAAACATGACTTCGTCCTCTTTCTACTCTCATGTCCCAGGTTGCAAGGGTTTGCTGTGTAGCAACAAACTGCCATTACATAGCCGTGTAAAAATAACCCACTTCCCAATCCACAACCAAGTAAAACAGTGAGGAACATGAACAGGTAATTGCACTGTCTGTAACTCAGCCAGATACAAATTATTGGTATTTCTGGGGGATGCCAGTGTTTCTTTAAAAAATAAATCATCCCACCCTCCACCCCTGATTTTGAAGGAAGAACTAATTTCCTGCCATCTGATCAGTTGCTTGGGTTTAAAGTGGGAACCTTTGAGTGACCATGTATGCAAAGACCAGTCCTGCCTGATGAGCAAAGGATTAAGGCTGCCTGGAGGACTAGCCCTTCTTTAACACTTGGTGCTCTGATATTACAGCAGATCTCTCAAATCCAGTTTCTATTACGGATGGCATAGGCCGAATCTATCCACCTAGAAGTTATCAACCACAAAATAAACAGGAAAGCAATATTTCTCTCCTTTCATTTAAAAAGCACCTCCTGCATCAACTAAGTTATAGCACAGATAGAACTTGAAAAATAAGAGCTGGCAGAGATGAAGTTGGAGAAAAAATATTTCAGTTGGTCCTCCTACAGAACCGACTCTTGTCGGACTAACCATGAGAACGGACAGAGCCAGGCTCTCCACACTCCTAAGCTTTCAGAGGCATCTCTGCTAGTAAATCCTGGCCAAGGAGGGCTGTTGGCCAAGCTGTAGCAAAAACAAAGCCAGTAAAGTGCCGAGCAGCCAAGAGCAGGGAGGCTGAGACAGCCAAGGCTGGGTAACACGGCATTAGGCAGGATTCCTCTGTGTGTCTGAAGGCATTACGTGGAAGAGAGAAAACAAATTGGTTTTGTTCCAAATAAGACCATGAACTCTCGCTGCTCCAGAGGGCTCGTAACCATCATCTTCTAGTTCCTACCTCTGCTAGTGGGTATTTTTTATTTCTTAATGGCAGTCTGGTGAAGTTCCCAATGACTGGAAAAGGGGAAACATAACCCCCATTTTTAAAAAGGGAAAAAGGGAAGACCCGGGAACTACAGGCCAGTCAGTCTCACCCCTGTGCCCAGCAAGACCATGGAGAAGAACGTCCTGGAAAATATGCTAAGGCACATGAAAAAGAAGGACGTGATTTATGACAGGCAACATGGCTTCACTAAGGGCAAATTCGTGCCTGAGAAATTTGGTGGCCTTCTACAATAGGGTTACAGTGCTGGTGGATAAGGGACATCATATACCTGGACCTGTGCAAAGCATTTGACACTGTCCCGCATGACATCCTTGTCTCTAAACTGGAGAGACATGGATTTGATGGGTGGACCACTCAGTGGATAAGGAATTGGCTGGATGGTTGCACTCAAAGAGTTGCGGTCAGAGGCTCGATGTCCAAGTGGAGACCAGTGACGAGTGGTGTTCCTCAGAGGTCAGTATTGGGACCGGCACTGTTTAACATCTTTGTCAGTGACATGGACAACAGGATTGAGTGCACCCTCAGCAGGTTTGCAGACAACACCAAGCTGTGTGATGCAGTTGACATGCTAAAGGGAAGGGATGCCATCCAGAGGGACCTTGACAGGCTAGAGAGGTGGGCCCCTGCGAACCTCGTGAAGTTCAACAAGGCCAAGTGCAAGGTCCTGCACATGGGTTAGGGAAATCCCAAGCACAAATACAGGCTGGATGGAGAATGAATTGAGAGCAACCCTGAGGAGAAGGTCTGGGGGTACTGGTGGATGAGAAGCTCAACATGACCCACTAATGTGCTCTTGTGGCCCAGAAAGCCAGCCATATCCTGGGCTGCATCAAAAGAAACGTGGCCAGCAGGTCGAGGAAGGTGATTCTCCCCCTCTACTCTGCTCTTGTGAGACCCCACCTGGAGTACTGTGTTCAGCTCTGGGGCCCCCAACATAAGAAGGACATGGACTTGTTGGAGCGAGTCCAGAGGAGGGCCATGAAGATGACCAGAGGGATGGAACACCTCTCCTATGAAGACATGCTGAGAGAGATGGGGTTGTTCAGCCTGGAGAAGAGAAGGCTCCAGGGAAACCTTAGTCCAGCCTTCCAGTACCTGAACGGGGCCTGCAAGAAAGCTGTAGAGGGACTTTTTACAAGGGCATGTAGTGGTAGGACAAGGGGTAATGGCTTTAAACTGAAAGAGGGTAGGTTTAGATTAGATATAGGGAAGAAATTCTTCACTATGAGTGTGGCGAGGCACTGGAACAGGTTGCCCAGAGAAGTTGTGGATGCCCCATCCCTGGAAGTGTTCAACGTCAGGTTGGATGTGTCTTTGAGCAACCTGGTCTAGTGGAAGGTGTCCCTGCCCATGGCAGGGGGGTTGGACTAGATGATGGTTAAGGTCCCTTCCAACCCAAACTATTCTATGATTCTATGATGTGACCAATATATCATTTTTATATACATATATAATGTAAATGCCATTTAAAAATAGATAATGTAACTACAGATAAGCTCTGGGGGGCAAATGAATGCCATATTTTGTTTACTACAGAGCCATAGAAATAGAAGAACCAATAGGACTTCATTATTAGCAACTTAGAATAAGAATAATGACATTATTACACTCATATTATTACACTGCCATCATTATTAATACTTTTAACACCTGAAGTGTGCTAAATGCTCTACAGAAAACCACAGGGCTACATTCAGACTGTCAACTCTAAGGATAGGATTCAGCTCCAGGCTAAATCAAGGTGCCACCACTTAAGCTGCATGTTTAAGCTCGTATTACACTCAAGGGGAGCCTTGTCCATAGAGTCAGTGGAGCACAAAGAGTGAGTCAGCTCACTCTAGCAAAGTCACCTCTAGAGTGATTCAGTTGCCCAAACACAGACATCAAGTACCATTTGAGACGATGTAGGCACCTTGCTGGCATCCCAGCAGTGATCTCACAGGCTTGCTGCCATATCCACCAGCCTAAGCAAGTGTCTCAAATATCTTGTGACATCTAGAATAATGCAAGCAGCTATGTTTGGGCACCCTCAATAGCTGGGAGAACAATTTACTCTCAGGGCTCAACTGACTGCATTCAGTTGCCTAAACAGAGGCTTCTAGTGATATTTGAGATGCTCAACCTGCTTCCTCAAATACAGTAGCCATACCAGAAGGGCATGGTCACCTTGTGTTGTATCTGCCAGCCTGGTGAAGCTGTCTCACATACATGCAGAGCATCTCAAATTGCCCTCTCTTAACACAGGAACATAAATCCAGCCTTCCACTGCCTGTCCTAGGGGTGGGACTCCCTAACCCCTAGCTGTGGATAAGTGTCTCAGAGAGCTCCCTAAGCTTAGAGTACTGGAGTCGGATGCTCCAGAGTATTCATCCTCCAGGGCCTACAGAAGACCTTGTCCTCCTGGACTAGCTTATGCTGGAAAACTGACTTCATCCTGGTGTCAAAGACAAACACTTCAGATGCTGAAGTGTCACACTAAAGCTAAAGTACTTTAGTGTCCAAATCTCCTGCTCAAGCAGGCCACCTAGAGCCAGTTGCCCAAGGTCCACATTAATATGAGATTACTGGATTTTAAGGATAGGCCTGAGATTTGTCAGCATGAACATGAATAAATGAAACTGGACAAGTGGAGTCTTTCAGGGATCATTAGCAACCTGAGGGAGACCAGTCCCACAAGGCAAAGGAAGGACTGGGAGGAACAAGAGTGCGGTTAGAGGACAAGACTCCACTCCTTCATTGAGTCTAGAGAATGGGGTATAAGAAAGTGGGGTCAAGAAGCAAGGGAGACAAGTGTCAGCTTTATGAAGATGGAAAATCAGATCGTTGCTTACACTTTAGGAGGAAAGAGGCAGGGAGGGCAGGAGATTAAAGCTGAGGGAGAATCTGTGAGACGCGTGAGTCCCCAGCAGTGGCTGAGCCAGGGGTCAGGTAAGCAGGGCTGGGGGCTTCTGCAGGGTAAGCACCAGGGGCAGGGGTGAGGTTGGGGTTCATCCTCTGGATTTAAAGGACACTAATACTGGTAAGAAGAGTATGTGGTGAGCATTTTTTTGCCAATAAAAAAGAAAGTATTGTGAAAAAGAAGTACTTGCTTTATTCCTGCAAATAAGTCCAAAAACCTCAAATGTTCACTTTGTAATCCAACTCACCCTCTGTAACCATTCTAAATCCCCTCTCAGACCCACTATTTTTAATATTTTAAATAACTCTGCAAGGATTAAATAAGGATTTAGTGCTTTTATCCTCCTATGGCTAACAATGTGAGGCTCCTTCACCTGTTCGTGGCTGCATTCACTTCCTTTCCTCTCTGTGTATGTGACAGCAATGCTTTTTATTCCTCTGTTCTGAAAATTAGCCTCCCCAAATACTGACATGCTTAACAGCTGTTGTTCCTCAATTTGCACAAAAATGGAGTATTATTCCATAATGCTGCATAATTTGCCAACTCTTACACGTCCACAGTCCTGAAATCTTTTTCTCTGCATCAGAAGGAATTTGCATACCTCAGGTCATATCCAGCCTCCTTATGAGAACCAAATGCAAACTATGCCTGTTTGTTTCTTTATGTATCAGCAATCTGAAATTTCTGTTATCTGAGCTGGTTGCAGACAACCACCTCAATCACCGACCCTGTAAAAGTGCCTTGGATGGCAGCTCTGCCACAAGCATCGTCCCCCCCATCCCTGCTGGGAAAAGCCAGTGAGAAATTTTGGAATTTGCCCTGGGGAAAAGTGCCCAGCGAACACCATGTGTTCAGACATCAGAGCAGCACAGCCATGCTAGCATGTGACACCTGCCACCATGGTGTCACCATAGCTGTAGATGCTTGGCTCCAAGCAGAGGTCTGCAGGGCACAGCACCATGACTGGAGGCAATGCCCTCCGTACCCAGCACCCGCAGCCCAGGGTGGTGGCTGCTGCTTTGTGCATGATGCTGCTGGTGAGAGGACTGAGCTGGGTTGGAGGAGAGCAGCTGCTCCTAGCCTTTGGTTGAGGAGTGGGGCTGTGCACAAATCCCCACCCATCTGGCATTTAGAGGTGTGGACCCCATTCCTGTCCACATCAAAGCTGCCTGCACCTTATGCTATACCGTAATCATGTGTTTAAGCTTCACTGGCAGTAAAATGTTCCTAGGAGTCCTTGCTTTGGTCTGACCACACCTTAACAATGGGTTTGGCAAAAGGTCTGGCTTCAATGGGCTGCCCGGGGGGCACAAATGTACAGAAGCAATCTGCCATGCCATATCCACAGCCAGGAGACACAGGCAGAGGGTGGCAGGGGCATGGGATGGGAGCTGGGGACACCACTTGGATGCCACATTGTAATGCTGGGGCTCTGTCCGCAGCCCAAGATCTTCCATGTGGTGCTAGTGCTCTTTGCATGGTCTTACCATCAGAGAAACCCAGGCAGGATCTTCTGGTGTCAGAATTTCAACCCCTCTTGTCATGGGGGAGGTCTTGCACATCCTCCTATTGATTTAGGTTGCTACACCTCTCAGGAAGATGCTTGCACCACCTCAAGCCCACTTCAGTTCATCCTGTGGCCCCGTGGGTGTGTTTGTCTCTAGCTCTGTCCCTGGCTCATGGACGGGACCTGCTGCTGCCACCCCCGGCTCTGCTCACCTGCTTGGGAGCTGTGGGGCGGTGCCCAGCAGTGAGGACGTAGCCCACGCCAGGGTCCCCCACATCTCAACCCCTTGCAGAGCAGCCATCTCACTCCCCACAGGCTGGAGCTGGTGGTGGTACCCAAAGGCCCATCACCCTCAGAACCTAACGTTCCTGAACGCTTGACACACAGCAGCTACAAGACTGCAATTTTTTCCCCTCTTCTTTCTACAAAACCAGATGAAAATACTGGTTTTCCCCTTAGTTTGTCACAATATGTTGGACTGTGGCCACCTCAGCCACCTCCACTGCCAGTAACCAGCTGCTTGGTCCAGTCTCTTGCTCATTTGTGGGGCACCACAGCACATGCAGAGGCGATACCCTCCCCTGCAGAGCCATGCTGGATGTGGGGCTGCAAAGGACCAGCCGTCTCATGTGATTATCGTGTCCCACCGTGCCGCCCCCGGGCTGAGGTGCCTCCCTGCGCCAGGCAGCAGAGCTGAGCACTGCCTGTCCCACACGGAGGAGGTATTGTGGATGTGACAAGGGGTAAAAAAAGTCTCACGCAGTTCAACCCACTTCATTTTTCAGTCTTCGTGAAGTGTCAGAATTGAATTTCCAGATACACCACTCCACTGCGGATCTGACTGATTTAATGCTTCAAGAACATATTTTCTTTCTTGTTCTGATGCAGGTGAAAACTCACAAGAACAACTATTCTCATGGGATTTTTGCCCAGAAGTGGTAGAAATCTCAAGCAAAAAGTCCGTTTTGTAACATCTTTGACTATCCTGTTCAAAAATCTCATGAGGATATTTTCCAGGACAGTTGAATTTAAAGCTGAGCGCTACTTAGGTTAGGTCTCAAAACCAAGGGAGTTCGCATAAATTTATATTTTTTTTCCCCTCCTTTTTAATAATGACTTGGGCTACTGAAAGAGAGCAGTGCTCCCTGCTCCAGCGTCGCTGCTTGGTGCTGTGCTGTCAGGAGATTTAAGGCACAAATGAAATCAAACCAGCCGCAGGGTAAGCACAGCACAGGGCTGACTCTGCGGTGGCATGCAGTGGGGTAGGGGCAGTTCAGCGGTTGGCTTCCTTTATGCAGTCCTGACTTTTCACAGCTCCACAGCCTCGCTGTAATTATACGCAATTAGTAAAAAAACAGCGTGCTGGCCCAGCACAGCTCTGCAGCGGGCAGGAGTGCACAGAGAGCCTGTAATCTGTGACCGCTTTGACCGGGCTCTGCCCGACGGACACATGCCTCTGGCCTCGGCTTTCTGTCTGGGCCTCACTGCAGCTCGAATATGGCGTTCTTCGAAAGCAAAACCAACAAAAGCATAACCAGCAGGTATTTTAAGTTATCCCACCGCTAGATTCACCACTACTACACAGCAGGAGTAAGACGCTGGGAACTGCAGAATTTGCAGTGTGGAAGACACTGTGGAGTTGCAGAATTCCCGCAGAATTTGCAGTGTGGGAGTGTCCTGCAGGACTGGATCATCTCCCCCACCTGCCTGTGGCATGAAGGGTGCTGGGGCACGGCCACACGCACAAAGATGTATAGGCAGGATCTGTAGCTGGTGGTGCATATCGGCTCTAATGGTGAAAGTTATTTTGGGGGGAAAGTAAGAAAAGAAGAGGAGAGAGAAAAAAGGAAAAGGGAAAGGGAGAGTGTATAAGGCCCTTTGTACTCCAGTAACAAATGGCTTGGAGACTGCGATGGGTAAAATGTCTTGGGAAAAAAGAATTGGAAGGGGAAGACAGGAAAGCACAAAGGAGAGAAAGAGACAGGCTGCAGGAGAAAAGGAAAGTGAACAGATTTGAAGATGAGTGGTCTATGGCTGAGAAACCCAGCCTGTCCTGGCTCAGCACCTGTGAACGTCCTTGCAAGATGGACTAATACATTCACAAGCAAGAGACAGGGATGAGAGAGAAAGAACCAAACAGTGCTTTTTATAAATTTGGTCTTCCAAACCTACTCTAAGGAGAGCTTGATGAGACAGTGAGCAGACTGCCGGGAAGTAACACTTCCCTGGATCTCCCACTGCTAAAACAGCATCTGAAAGTGCCTCCTGTAGTCCCAGTGAGCTGTGCTGCAAAATAGCCAGGCGCAAATGCAGCTTGTCCCCGCCATAGCTTTGAGGAGGAATTTGTGGTTTAGCACTCCAAAATCTGACTCCTTCGGACAGACTTTCTGCTCAGCATGGTGCAAAATTCCCCATGTGCACCTCCCCACGCTCCCCCTGTAGAGTATTTAGACTGCAGGTCAGGACCTGCTTCTCAGAAGGGCCATGTACAGCGTGTACAATACCAAGGGCTCTCAGTGTTACTAGGATCCTCTGTGTGGTTACATTAAGGAAGAATAATGGCATCACACTTACAGACACCCCCAATCCTATTTAGATTAACAAAACTAATGACTCTCAATTGGGCAAAAGAGCAGTATCAAATCACTGTTGCTCATGGAGGCAGACTGGCAGAGCATCCCCTCCTTTGGTGCTCCTGAGAGCCCAAAGGTTACCGAGAAGTCTCAAAGAGTTGCCTGCAGCCTCCACCTGCAATCAGCACTTTTATCTCACAGACACATCTTGTCTCTGTGCCATTTCCTAGAGCTGTCAGGTAATCGCAACTGTTTGTGCTCTCCCAACAGATTTCATGGCTACAAGGCTTCAAAATGAAACAGCCGGGCAATGAGGCGTTTCTCTGGAGAAGACATGTGTTGACTAAACAGTTTAAGATTTTTACTCACAGTAGAAGTAAAATGGTCTGTGTGTACCTGACCAGTGCAAAGCCCGCTCCAGTTCAACAGAAATACAAACCCACTACGCTATGCAAAAAGGAAAGGAGACAGAAATCTCACAGAGGGCATGAGAGGTAAAAGATCAGACCCACCAGAGATGCTGTGAAATCCCACAGAAGACAGATTCCTACAGTGCAACTTGGAGAAAAGATTTCCCTGGTTCTTCTGTCAGAGCAGGCAGAAAATGTAGAATAACTTCAGTTAGGGTGTAGACCCCTTCAGCACCTAATAGGATGGATCTGGCCCTGCCATCAGCTGTGCCTGGAAGGTGGGCATGCTGTATGAAAGCAAGACGTATGAGAAGAGGTCAACTGGCAGTAATGGTTCCTGAAATTTTCTCTTAAATCTCTGAGCAGGTCTAGTTCCTTCCTAACTGCCCTGGCAGGCCAAGCCCTGACCCAGGCAGCTTGACATGTGGAAAGAAGAAGGTCTTCCCTGCCCATTCAAGCCAGAATATATTGGCTGGAGCTATCAACCAGATGAGCAACCAACAGCGTTTGATGAACTTCTCTCTAAGGTGCCACACCTTGGACATGATGGAGTCTGGTTTTCAGCCTTGAGGTCTTTAAAAGACAAAAATTTCCTGCATGAAGGTAAACAGCAAGAGCGACAATCCGGGAAAAGGGAAGACAGGAAACTCGTTCATTGGGCTGGAGATGCCTTCAGGGTAGAGGGCTGCATCAGAGCTAGGCATACCAAGGCTTCCTTTATATCGACTGGGAGAAAGAGGCGGGTTTAGGGCGGAGTGGCATTTGGATCTTTCCAGATCTGCCTTACATTTCTGGCCATTCAAGTGTCTGTGTGGTCAGATGATTCGTGCCTGACATGTCTAAAGCTTTAAGCAGTGGTCCGATTTCCTGCATTCTCTATGGCTGTAAATCAGGATTTTCTCCAGTGGTCTCCTGGGAGTCCCTTAGCACAGTCAGAGAGGTTAATCAGACCCTGTAGCCAGAATCGTGCTAAATTCAGAATAAGGTGCAAGGAAATACAAAACCAGAGCTGTGCTGATATTTGTCTACGCAAGATTTGTCTTGACAGGGAAAAACAGGTTTAAAATACAGTAGAAACAGATCAACTGAAAAACACTTAGGAAAAAAACCCCAATGCATTACTTGCACTTGATGTATTTTAAATGTCTGAGAGTAATGAACTGGCACCTCGCTCAAATGGAAACAAAAGAGGAAAAGGTCTCACACGGCGGGGGGGGGGGCAGGGGGAATAATCCTGATGCCCATGTTTGCCTCTGAATGTAAACCTCCTTCACACTCCTGTAGGTTAACACACCCTCCACGCAAACATCACTACTCTGAAAGGGTTTTATTTACGTTCATATAGAAAGAAAACTTCTGTTGCCCAGAAAAGATGAAAGAAAATTAAACCAGATCTGACACAGCCTTCTGGAAATAACAAGAATAGAAAAGATAAGGCAGTCATGGTGATAATTTTACCTCTTCATTACAAGCAGTTATCCACAGCTTCCTGGGATGCACATGCTGCATACGTGCCGTGTTTTCTGGGGATGGCTGGGCATAGCCATAGTTTTGAGGGTACAATCCTAGAAGCTGGGAAGAAGCAATGGATAACTAATAAAGAAAAAACCCACTTGTTCATCAAAACCTTCAGCTCACTGCTTAGCAATTTTATCAGCAAAATGAGTACGCACATCTCGTCCTTACAGTGCCTCTGTAACTCAAGAGCAGTGGTGGGGATTAGGAAAAAGAAAGAGTAATCCGCTAGATAAATGTTTGCCGCCTTTTCTCTCTCCTAACCCCTGTGGCCCCAGGCGGTGGGGAGCCCATACCGATCTGTAATGTAAATCGCGCGGTCTCGGCTGGCTTCTCTCTCCCTCGCCCCGCAGCTCGGTGAGGTTCAGAGCTATCTGCTCGCGCAGGTAGCAGCCTATTTGATATAACTGCTCCCCACTGCACAAAGTGGCCAGGTGCTGCGACAGCTCGTTGGAGCTCTCCAAGTCACTCTGGCAGGGTTTTTCTACCATTATCCTCCCACAGCCCCCGGGGATATGATTAATTCATGGAGCTTCACTGAAGGCATCTTTCTGTGGCATATGGAGTTAAAGTGTCCTCTTCACAGAGCTGCCTGGGGACAACTGTGGAATTTGTACAGACAATCCCACTCGGTAGTCAATCTTGTAAAAGCACTGATATTACAAAGTAAATACAAGTGATCTATTTGTTTAAGGTTATTACTGTGACCGACAGGGTATTAAAACAATCTTTCTACTGACAAAAGATATCAGGCTTGCTCTCCCATTTGATGTTCCTAGACATGCTTTTTCTTCTCTCTTTCTCAGCCACTGAGCTTTGGGGTGTTCATCAAATTTGACTGATATGGAGATTGGAGTACTCTGCACAACCAGCCCATTGAAATTCAATTCAGATATGGGCTTAAATTATAAAAAGAAACCTTAGCTAGTAATAACACTTTGATGTGCAGATGCATAAAAGTTTTAACTTCTACTTTCTTCTGAAACAAATCAGCTTCCAGTCATGCTATTTGATTCATATTTTATCTTTTAATACATCCAAAGCACAAATATTAAACATTGCCCTCTGTGGTCAGGAAAATTACAGTGGGTGCCATATGAAGGCTTCCATTTCATCCTTTTATCAAGGTTGTATATGGATGCTTCCCCACAAAATGAATATTTCTCTGCCCAGTGTTCAGAGAAAAAAGGTCAGTCCCTTTATATCTGGCCCCTTTTCAAAAGCATATAATTTTTTGGGGGACTGGAATTTCAGCTAGAAAAGGACATTGCCTTCCTAGTTGCATTTTATATTCTGGTAGCAGACAGACCCAGGAAGAAGTCAGTCCTGGACACAGAGAGCATCAGGACAGGCTTCACTCTGCTCTGTGCTTTGCAGCCCTTGCCACACTCTCCTGGCTGCTCTCTATCCCGAAGCATGCCATCCCATGCAACTCCCCGCTTTGCTTATTTATCTGTTTTTGCCAGAAGAGGTACTACCGTTCCTTCACCCATACCCATGCCAGTCTCGTTTTCTTCCTTGGGATCTCACAGCATCCAACAGCAGGTGCAAAGCTCTTTGCCCTCACAACCCCCAAGCCTAGCACTAACCCTAAACTTATCAGAAGAATAATTAATTATCACCTAACTATAATCCACATGTCCATGTGAGAATCAAGCTTCTTTTTAACTTTATGGCTCTTGCAGGATCCTGTAAATAACATATCAAGCCTGCACTTCGCTACCTCTAGCCCTCAACCCCAGTTCTAGCTTTAAACCCAGCCCAGCAATACCTCTATGCCTCCAGAATTAAACATGAAGGATTCCTTCATACTGGCACTGACCTTGTTCTAGGAATGATGACTCTTGCAGGATCCAGGAATAAAAGTAGCTTATCACTAACCAGAAGACATTTGTCCACATTTCATCTCTCATTTAGCATCTCTCATGCTTCCTGCCATGGTGCTAACCCAAACCATGTTTTTAATCTTAAAAGTCTCAGGGTTTGGTCAGGATTAATATGTCAGTGTAAGGAAGGGACTGAAAATCTAGATTTATGTTTCACACCTTCAAGGGCTAAGGTGAAGACCTGTGCCCACAGGAGTGCTGGGTACCTGCCTAGCAATACCATTTGTGCCAGAAACACACAACGGCCCATGCCAGCCCATGGGAGCCTCAAAGGGATGCCAGTGCACAACCCTCCTCAGGCCCTTAATTCCTGGCTTTTAAGTTGACCTCAGCTTTAAGCCAGACGCACAACCTGCAAGAAGATGCATCCCAGAGGAATGAGCCCTCGCTCTGACCAGTCAGGACCTCTAGATGTCACCCCCAGCTCTCTGGTGGTGTGCCCCAAAGTGTGTGCAGGCAGGGTCTGAGCCAGCCGACTCCATCCAATGCCCAGCCAGGGACTGTGCTAACAATTAAACATGGTCAATCACGTATCCTGGCTCTGTTTAGTGTACTAGTATAGATACAGCCAGAGATACGGTAATAAATACGGTCCTGCAGACCCCAAGATCAGAAAGCATATTCTTTATCCCACTCCAACTCTGTCTTAACAGTAATGCCATAAACAATAACTTTGCTAGATAAAATACAAGTCATTCAACCCTCAGGCACCTGTCTTGATTCTAGTATGGAGGATCTGGCAGAGTACAATGCAGATAAACAATAAATGATTCATTTCCCAGGTCCCTGTTGTAAATATTATTGCTGGAAATTAAGTTCTAGGACTGAAAAAGTAAAACCAGATAATTGCAGAACAGTTTAGATGAGAAAGGATGTTCAACCAGAGGCCTCTGGTCCTACCTCCTGCACAAAGCAGAGCAGGTTGCCCACAGCCTTGCCCAAAATGAGACTCCACAATCGACTCAGCCACCCTGTTGCAATACATAACCGCCCTCCTTGAAAAACACTGTCCTTATGTCAAGTTGGTATTTCCCTTGCTGCAGCCTGTGAGAGTCACTTCCCGTCCTTTCGTTCTACATTTTTGAGAAGCAGTTGGATTTGTCATCCCCACAACCACCCCACCCTCAGAGACAGCAATTACATCCCCCTTAGCCTTCCTTTCTCAAGGGTAAATGAACCCAGCCTCCTCTGCTCTTCCTTGTACGTCATGTGCTTGAACTTCCCTACTATTTTATTGGCTTTCCACAGGACTCCCTCCATCTCTGTTGTAGCAGATAGGCCAAAGAGTGGATGCAGAATCCTGAAGTGGTTTCACAAGTGCTGGTGCAGTCCAGGATGTGGGTGGTCTCCACAGCTGCAAGGGTGCAGTACTTGCTCAGGCGCAACCCGTTATCCACCAGCATCCCCAGGTCCTTTTCTGCCCCCTCCGTTGCCCACCTGCAAGGTTTCATGGAGTTATTTTGTTCCAGGTGAAGGACTTTGCCCTTGTCCATGCTAAACTTCATGAGTTTCTTGTTGATCCACTCTTCCATCTTTTCGAGGCTCCTCTGAATGATAGCCCTGTTGTCCAGTCATGAACCACACCTCCCAGTCTGGTGTCACCCATGTCTGTACCCACCTCAGTAATGAGCCCTGAGGAATGTCTATTTTACTTAATTATCAATTAGGCTTTGAACTATTGACTGCACTTTGAGCCAGACAGGCACGGTAGCTTTTCGCCCACTTTGTTGTCGATCCTTTCAATGGTCAAAAAGGCCAAATGCCTGCCTGGGACCTGGGCTGCTGCCTGCTGCCCACCCTGCAGCCCTGGATGTGACCAGGGCACGGGTCTCTGACGTTTGCTCTAGGCTTAGCTTTAGAGCGAGGGCTAAGGCTCCAGCTAAATCTAGGTCTAAGGGCCCCAGGAGATAGACAAGTAGGCTTCCTCATGGATTCTGGATTGGCCATCAGGGCTAAGGGGAAGGCTGCTATGTGCTGGAATTAACACATACTGGAACTTTTTTTGAGATAACAACCTTACTTATTGTAACATGGCAAGAGTTAGAATTTGGACTCAGGGTTGTGCAGCTATGGGTTGGTGGGGGGTACAACTAAGTAGTAGTTGGTAGATTGGGATTAAGGGCTTTTGATTCAGTCTAGGAGTGGGGACCTCATGAGTTGATGAATTTCAGTTTTCTCCCCTGCCTCCCACAACATGTGCTGGATTTGGGCTGGGATAGGCTCCAGTGGACTATTCAGTGTTCTATTTATTTATGGCCTTAACTACACCAAATGGTTAAACTTTGTGTTAGATTTTCCATAGAGGGAAAAGTCTCCTCTGCAGGTAGAAGGAAACAACTAAACACGTCAGACTGATGTCAAGCTAACGGTGGTGGGACAGACAGATTCGCTTTCAGGATAAGCGAGAAGTGGTTCCCTTAGCTTGACTGAAAGCCTGCAGTGACTGCAGGCAGGAATGACGACTGGTATGAAATGTGGCCAATAGATCAGAGTTATTTCTAAGCTTGGTGGTAGCACAGCATGTTGTGCAGTGATCATAAAAAAAAATCATTTTTAGCCCCTGATTTCTAAACCCTACCCCATATCTATCTACCTCATCCCCTAACAAATAAAGAAATGCAACCAGGAGTAAAGCAAATCAGTCATCCCAGTGAACTCTGCTCCTCATCTCAGCAAACAGGCCTTGCAGGACACAGCAATGGCACAGGCTTTTCGCTCACAAGAATCCCACATTTGTTACATGACTCACTGTAATGTGCATGATGCCAGTGGCACCAAACCCAACCAAAGCCTGCATATTTTGCAGGACTCATTACCATATTAGTTTTCCAGCCCTGGATTTCCCAGGCCCTATTGCAAACCTAACTGTGAACCTGGTAGCAGCATCTCTAGTTCAATGAACTGTAAGACACAGTCTGTTGGCACAAATCCTCCTCAGAGACTCTGGTGTCAGAAAGAATCTCTACTTTTTCAGCACCTGGCCTCTCATGCCTCACTGAACCATGTAGCTAGGTGAACTATGTGATATACGATATGTATCTCAGGATATGACCTTGAGCAACGTGGTCTAGCTTTGAAGTTGAAGCTAACTTCGAAGTTGGCCATGCTTTGGTTGCAGGGCTGAGCCAGATGCCCCCAGACAATCCCACCAGCCTTAACTCTGTGAGCCTGCACATGAACTCAGACAGCACAAGACTCTCACCTGAGTTTTGTAATATCAGCCGAAAAATCAATTTATGCAGTCTTTTCTCTACCTGACCATAATGCCAATTCAAGCCTTAGTTAGTGCTGCCTGGTCCAGGCCTGCAGTAGAATTAACCCATACTATTTTCCCAGGCTGACATTTGAATCCTGTGGGCTTCAAAAGATGCTCAGTAAATTTCTATATCCACACAAAGAAGGAAAGAGAAACCATCTTTTGCTTTCATGTCATAACCCTATGATTTACTTTTCTAGAGTTTTCTGAAATCCTCGCCTGTATGCTTCTGGCTTCACAGGGGTCCTTTGGCTGTCTCCTTTCAACCTCTCCTCCTGGGCTCAGTCCATCTCCCATACACTTTTCCACTATTCACAGAGGGAGAGGTGCTGATCGCTCTCCTCTGCCCAGCCTTGCGTGTGATGGCTTCCTGTCCCCTGCCACTGCAAGTGCCATGTTCCTCTCAGCCACACTGCTGCTCTCTGCCTCTTCTCCCTCACCCAAGATACAGAAGCACATACTGCTGGCTTTGCCCTTGTGCCTACCCTTTTTGAGAAGATCAAGGCTTTAATTTTTTCCCAAAGTTCTCATCTTCTTTTCTTGAGAATGAAAGTAAGGTGAACCTTTGCGGCTTTCTAAAAACAAATATCCTTTATAGTATTAACATGGTGTTTGAAGAACCAGGTGAAAAACTTGGAAGTTAGAGGTCACCTCTAATTTAATTATCAAGTGAGACTGGTATGTCTCTGATTTAATTTGGTCTCCTCGTGCTGCACCTTTTAATGGAGGAAGAGTTTCCCCTTTAGAGCAAAACCAGCTTCTGTCTCCGCCAAAATTCAGCCTGGCACAGAGCTGGGTCACAGTGCCCTTTTCAGCTCCAGGGGAACAAGGACGTGCACAGTGCCCTTGTTGAGGACCCAGGGATGCAGCACATGGGAAAGCCTAGGAAGGGTTCGGGGCTCCCACAGCCCCAGTGTGTCCCCAGGCACAGCCCACTGAAAAGCAGCATGAGGGACAGGGGGATCCCAAACACATCTTGGTCACAGCAGTTCACGTCCTTTGCCCTCTGCAGCGTCACCCCTCATTTACACCAGAATGTACAAAATCTAGATTGTCCAGGTGGATGGTCAGTGGCAGGTACCTAACCCACCAGCCTCTCATTCCAAGCTGCAGCTGTGGCTCAGGTTAATTTTCCTGCCAAGTCCTAACTGTAATTTAAATTTCCTATACTATTTAAGCTGAGCAATCTGTACTTCACATCTCTTGAGCATTAATAAAACAGTTATGAGAAGTTTCAGGATAAAAGGTTAAGCCCATAAAAATATGCAACTCATTTATAAAAATAACTCCATCAGGTTTTTCACAGACCATAAAGACAAGGGTGTTAATGTCTGCATTTGTAATAACCTTGGGACTGCCAGTGGTAGAAGTCACAGGAGCAGCTGCTCTTTGGGAATTGGCTGCCCCAAACTTTTCAAAATCTGTAGCTAGCCCATGGGCTTCACAGCACAGGGTCAGTGCGGCATTTTCTACTTCACAGCCAACAAAGCAGCTTGGGAGACCAAGAGACATCCTTGGCCACCTCAGGGTGGCTTTTTGGAGCTCAACCCCTTCTACGAGGCTCAGCCCATGATCTCCCTAGCATGACCACAGAACCCGAATCTCCCAGTGGGATTGTCCCTCTTAGCAGGATGGGCCATTTCAAAGAAGCCATGTTCTCCACACCTCTTTGCAGGGTCACAGAGACAATCTCCCTGCTTCACCTGACCGTGGCAGTGACACCTGTGGGAGATGCTTCAGGGCATGTCAGACACCCGAAGCACCCTCAATGGCTTCTTTGGGTGGGATGAGTCAATTTGTCTCCCCTGTGACGAGGGGAACCACAGGGACCAGCTCAGATGCAGCCACCTGGCATTGTGGACATCCAGAGTATTGTAGGAGGAACCTCTTCTTGTCTCTCTCCCTTCTTGGTGAGGAGAATCAAGGCTGCCAGTGTTACCAGGTGAATCCAATTGAAAATGGTTAAAATATTCCACAGTCATTTATTTTAAGAGTTACTTTATTAGCAGTTCCTGTTTGGGCTGGGATTGCCAAAAAGCTGAAGTGTGTTAGCTGCCGAGCAGATATACAAAACCAGTGGGGTCTGGAGACAACTTTTAAGCTCTATTAAAAACACAGATCTTTTGCTATTGCTGTAAAATACTATGAAAAATGTTTATGTAGTTCCTCAGGAGCTCAGAAATTATTTCAAAATAAATCAGCTTAAAATAAACCCAATAATTCCTTGTTATACGTGATACCATATTCATCCTCATATAAGCAGCTTTTCTCACTAAGCATTAGCTTGTATTTGCCTATCAATTTTAGAAAGCCTGGTTTCTCTCTATCTAGCAGCCTTCAAAGCCTTTTCCTCTGCGGCGTTTGCTGCACGGTCAGGTAAATGCAAGGCAAGCATCCTCCTGGCTCGTTACTGCTGATTACCCAGCTCTGGCCTGTTTTTCTCCCCTGCTCGTTCTGCAGGCCTGGCCTTTTCTGGGAACTGCCGTCATTCCTCATGGCAGCACGGCACAGTGAAGCTGTTTAAAAACACTTCCTTTTGGGGGGCAAAAGGATGCTGTGTGGGTGTTGTTCGTGGTACACGATGCTACTCCAGAAACAGCACGCAGCAGCCCTGGGGTCGGCCTCAAACATGCAGTCCAGGCTCTTTATTAAAAACTGTACAAATTTACATAAAAATGCAAATCTATGTTGCTACGAGCAGTGACAACTGCTACAACAAAACCCAGTGACGGGGGTTTCTTGACTGTTTGATGTCTTGGTCACACACTACAACCCCACTAAGCTCCAAGCTATTAATTTAGCTTTACGCCGACACAACTAACATCTATGGCTGGTACAACATCTTATTCAGTCTTACCCATCACAAACTATACTTTAACAGAAATCCCCTCTCAAACCAATAGCTTAATGAAAGGGAAAAACGCTCTCTCCTCCCCAGCCTGCCTGGGGAGAAGGGGGCAGGAACCCATTGCCCACAGCCCTGCGGCCGCTGCCCTGGGGGTGCAACTGGGGAGTCGTCAGGTGGGAACAAACTGGCTGATGCCAGTGGGAGCTTGAGCAGGTCTCAGGAAAACGTTGCCTCATTCAAACAACCATAATTTCATATAAGATAAGTCACCATAGGCTGCCCATCCTCTCAGATGTATTTTTTTCTTCCTATTTGTGTTAAAAATGAGAGCAGACACAGGATAGTGCTTCAAGCATATACTGTGTGAATAGAAGTAGCAACAATAGTACTTAGCAAAGCTTTATGTAGTGGCTTTTCATCTCTAGATTTCAAAGCACTCCCACAAAAGGACATTACTGTCATTCTCCATGTTCTCCTGAAAGGAGAAGGGATGTGGACAAGCTCACCAGCACGTCCCACCAGCCTCCCATGGCTGCCAGCTCTCATGCTGGCCACCCCACCACTTGCCCTGGTGTGCCTGACCTGCGCTGGGTTTCTTCTCACCACCTCCCTTCCCCAGGTGCCTACCAGCGCTAAGCGGGTGGGAGCAGCCTCCAGGCGGGAGCCGCCACCAGGGACCCAGTGCTGGGTGGTGCAGGGAAAGGGCTCCCTCCAGGCAAGGGCATCTTCCCAGCTTCTTGATATGGGTGGCCTGAAGAGCTGTTTCTCTACCTCTTTCTGGTAAAAAAGGAAAGAGTCAATTAGCACCATGTTAATTAAACAGACCTCCAGGTTTGTTTGCTTTTTTTTAATAACTGCACAGTACGCATACGTAAAAAAAGACCTGTACATAGGGGAAAAAGAGTAACCCAGTTGCTCTTTTCTATGTGAGGAGCAAGGGATGCTCTCAGAACCCTCCTTCATTTATCCCTTCAGCAACCATGTACACTTGCGGGGTGTGCAAACGCTGCCGGGAGAGGGGCGGTCATGTTGTGGTGAGTTTTGTACCTGCCTGCATGCCTTTCACATGGACCTGGAATCCGCTGCAAGTTCAGATTCCTCAAAGGTGTTTTGAGACAGCGAAAGGCTGGAGAGCTGATGTTTGAAAACGTTTTAAGCTGAGCTGCCGTACTGAATGAGCAAACAGCAGCAGGGAGCCCATGGCAGCTGCAGGAGGATCTGGGCCTGTTCTTTACAGGGGAAAAATGCATCTTCTGCGTTTCATCCTCGTGCACTGCGAACTCTGTACAACACCAGGATTTCCATGGAGATGGAGGCATTGCATATTGTTGAGGCAAGGATGTGAATTTAAAACAGAAATATGACTGATCTCAAAATGCTGCTCAGGGGGCAAGGCACTGTTATGCTAAAAAGTCTGTTTTCCAGCCCTCTGCCACAGCCATGGAGGGCTGCCACTGTTAACTCCTTCCATACCAAACCCAATAGGCACCCTGACAACAAACAGCCTGCCATAGCTTAAACACTATTCAGAGGTAGCAAGGCACTTGTCTGCCTGATCGCTCAGCTCCAGCTTTTCTGTGATGTGTCATTTCCATGCCAGTGTGGCAGCAAGTGCTCCCCTGGCAAGGTTCTGGGAAGCTTCAGTTCCCCCAGGGATTGAGAATGGGAGCTCAGCATCCTGAAGGATAAGATTTTGGATTTGCAGAAGCATTTAACATGAGGAGTTAACAAAAATGAGATTTTTTTTTTTTAATATGTCAGCCTTCCATTAACTGCCAGAAAATGCAAGGAAAACATTATTCAAGCCAAATAAGTATTTGGTGCCAATATTTTCTCCTTTTACATCCCCTGCCTGCAGCTCAACACTTAAACTGAACTTGAAACCAGGAGGAAGAGAGATGCAGGAAGGTGACTTGGCAGGTGGTTTCAGCTACTTACAGCTGAAGGAGCTCGCTCCTCAGATGAAGGTCTTTTAAGCTCTCTTAGGACTGGGCAACCTCAGAAATATTAAAACCCTTGGTGTGCCAATGCGGAGGTGCAGTCAGCCTTGCGACAGCCCTCACACGAACCTGCGAGGGGCAGTTAGCCAGGAAAGCATGTGGTGTGGTGCCTGGGAGGGAGATGTGGAGGCAGAGAAGATGGTCATCTCTACAGAAATAAGATAGAATAGTCCCTGCAAGAAGCCACTGAGGGTTTCTGATTCAGCAGGGAGCTAATACAGCTGCTAAGCCTGTCACAAGAAATTCGGATTGGTGGGAGGCAGGAAGCAGCCCCTGCTCCTAGCCGAGGGAAAATGGGCTCTCTGCTTCCCCGGAGGGGTGACTGGGGAAAGGACCCGCTGCTACCAGCGCCCTCCGGCCCCACAGCCCTGCCTGCCACCCAGGACAGCGTCCGTCCCCAAGCACAGGGCTCCACCAAGGCATCAACACAGCCATGAGCAGGCTACTGCCAGCAGCAGGAAAGGCTACAGAGTCTTTGATTTATTTGCAAAGAGCTGAGGACTTTGTGAATGTCATTACGAAATTACTCTCTTTTATTTAGGACTAGCAGTGGAGGGAGTGGAAGGGAGAATTAGCAACACACCCCTGTGTGCTGCATTTCTGTATACGACAAGTAAAGAAACTCTAGCCCAGAGGTCTTTGGGGCTCAGCATCCTTTGGTCCTCTCAGAGAGGCATGCCTGAAGCTCTGCCAGCCTTTCCTGACCCTCAGATCACAGCAGCTTTCCCTGACCCTCAGATCACACACAGCAGCTTTCCCAAGCCACTGCCTGCTGCTCCCCAGGCTCCCGTGGCTGCACGGGTCTGTCCTCGTTTCGCCTGTCAAGTTGCAGATGGAAGATGTCACACCATTAATTGTGTGGTAGCAGGACAAATGCTTGTCTCTCACTGCTCTTCAGACTCCACGGAAAATGAAGCATTTTACGTATTCTTGATTAGATGAATGGTCCACCAAAGGCAATCTTCATTAAAATTCCATATACATAAGTATCATTAAAACACAGAGCTGGCTTGTCCACACATACAGATTTCCTAGTGTTAAATCATGGAATTATAAGACTTAATGATGTTAGAAACAAAAAAAGTTTAGTCTGGCAACAAACCATCAGACAAGTACTGCAGGCCTGAAATTCACTGTAAAACTATTGCTTGGTTGCTGGGTTTTTTTTTTCACTCTACCCGCAATGTCTGGAAACCACAGACTGAAGATTTCTTATGATCATTGTGAATAAACACAGTGTGTGGGAGGGAGAGAACAGAAAAGCACCAGGGCCGCCACTTGACACAAGACTTTTAGGAGGGCAGGGATCAATCCAGACAAGCGGGACATGCCAGCAAGAAGCTCAAGGCTGCAGGGGCCTCCCTTTGCTGTCTCAGCAGTCAGGCTGTATGACCTTCATAAACTGATCTAGGTCCACCTAGAAGTTATTTAGATAATTACCTTTTCTCAGCTAGGACACTATTCCTGGATCGTACCCTTCTAATAGGTTGGGAACCTTCTGGTAATTTCCAGCCTATGCTTATTCAAGGCCACTTTATATCCCATACCTAAGCTGTCCTTCAGATCAAATCTCCGTGAGGGCCATTGCCTGGATAATACATTTGCAGTGAACGTATTCCCTCTCTGTCCATGTTTTACCAGGCTAAACACAGACCCTTTGCTGTCTTCTTCAATGGCAGCTTCTGCTTCTCCTTTCCACAGACAGCCATAATAACAACTGGGGTTTGCAGGCATCTCTTCTGCACACTGGTGATCAGACCTACGCATTTGCAGTCCACAGGATAAGTATAGATTTGAAGGTGGTCTAGAAGGTTAATGCTGTCATTGTAAAAGTAGCCTTACTGGGTTGAGGGACTTTGATGCTAGAGGTAGACGGTGATTTACCATCCCATTCTCTTTGGCAAAAATAGTTAAAATCCCTGGTGACATTTTCAAATGCAGCCAAGGGAATGTTTAAATAGGACAGCCACCTTTGTGAGCATGGGACAGGGCAGGCTGAAAGCACAAGTCCCGTCACACAGCACTCTACCAACGTCCGCAGCTGCGGGCTCTTCCATTTCATGCTTCCCAGGCCGCTGACTAAGTTGGCCTCCATGTGAGCAAAGTTTAGGTGCATCCTTATATTCTATCTCAGTGAAGATTTGGACGTGACAAAAGGATTCACCATAAAACAAGTTTCAGAGCAAGTGACAGGGGGATTAAAATCCAAGCAGAGCATAAACAAACAAGGTTAGCATCATCAAAATGAAATTACTTTCTCCTTATTGTTCTTTATAGACTGCATATTGACCATGAAAGTGAACTGTTTTCTGTAGCATGTTCAATTGACTTCGGCAAACTTCCTTAAATCAAATTGGAAATGTTTTGAGATTTCTCAGGAGAATAAATGAGAAATAAATAGCAAAGCAGCATTTTGCTGAAGTGTCTAGTCACCAGTCATCATTAGATCTGACAGACAGAACAAGATGTTTAGAAAACTTATTGAATATGGTCTGTTATCTAGCTATGTACCAAGGCTTTTATCTGATTTATCTCTGCTTTTCTTTATATAAAAAGAACTCTGTTGTATTTCCAATAAAAATATCTGTTTATCCTAAGGACCTTGTTATCTACAGTATGTTGTTTCTGAGCACTATACAATTTATTTTATGGCAACATAGTTCTCTCTGTTTTAATATTGCTGTGAAAAATTAGGAACATTACAGTTTGTCTGGTGAAGGGCAGAAAAAAATCTGCTCTTATTTATGCTTGAATAAATCTAAAAAAACTGTTGACTTAAGTTGCTCATCTAGGTACCCGCTGCTGTACCAGAGGGGAAACTCATCCACAGAATGCTCATTTTTTTCCATCGAGGTTGTCCCTGCATGGCTGAGCCCAGGGTCCTGATGGCTAATGTGCAAACGCTTTGAAAAAATCATTGTCCTCCAGCTTAGATCTTCAGCCTTGCTCTGACCTTAGCTCCAGCCTTTCTCTGCTATCTTACAGAGACTCAGAAACTTCAGAAACCTTTTCCCTCGGTAGGGACTTATAGGCCATGACCAACGCACTTAAGCTTCTTCTGGATAAATTATACTGAGCTCTTGGCATTCTCTAAGCTTTTCCAGACTTCAAATCATTCTTGCAGTACTTGTCTGAATCCTTTCCAGTTTATCGGCATACTCTTTAAACTGGGGATCCAAGAAGTGGTCAGTTTGTTCCAGTAATGCCCTTGCTAATGCCTCACAGAGTGATAATTTCTCTTCTCGCCTCTCATCAGTATTTTCCTCCCATGCAGCTAAGGATTGCTTCAGCTCTTTAGCCACTTGGCTAGACTGGGAGCCCATCAGCAGTCAGCTATCCACTGTGAAACCATTTCTTGTCCATAGCTTCCTGAAATACAGTCCCAAGTCCTATCATTGGTACCTGTATAAAAATATTCCAGCTATGCAGTTCCGTCTCCAGCAATCCGCCCCAACATTAAAAGGCGCATTATTCAAGGAAGCCCAGACTGCTGTGCCATCAGATAGCTCTGAAGGGTGCCCTTTATCACCTGCCCCCCTGCTTTTTGCAGCCAGGTCCCCTGGGGTGTATTTGCACCCTGGCTGCAGACGACGTTGATGAGAACAGGACCATGAGCAGGCACTTTGTGAAATCCTGGTGAGCACGCTCTACTGGGAGACTGGTTTCTCAGATATAATTACTTTCTGAGATCTGTCCATTAGCTGATTTCTGAGCCTTTTGATAGGGGTTTGTATTGCCTTGTGTACAGAAGTAGGTTTTTTTTTTAACAGAATGTCATGCATTATCAAATGAAATGCCTTACAGTGTCGAGTTTGGCAATGCTGTTACTTTTATCAGTCAAACTGCATCTCAAAGAAAAAGCAATATCAAGTTCGACAGAAATACCGCTCTGCACTCATTTGCCTATGCATACAAAAAAGCAATCAATCTGCAAAACCTCAGCAAATAAGAAAATATATTCAGTTATTTAAATTCGCAAAGGAAAATTCTTTAGTTCATCCACTTTGCAATATTCCTGAAAACAGAAAGGTTTTTACTCCTTCCTGATATTCAGCAACTCCCATAACATCTGAGACAGCTAATTTCACTCTCAAGCCATTTAAAGCAGATGGATTGTAGTCATGCACAAAACTCTCTAATGAATAAGTAAAACTAGTTACTTATTATATGATATAATAGTCATTTGTAAAGAACTGATCATTGAAGCATTGAAGTTTTCAGTTTCTCTCTGCCTTGCTTTATTTAATTGCCTTTGTCTGCCTCAGTTTTGTTGAGCATTTACTGCCATCCAGTGCTTCTGTGAGATATGACACCGCCATCCACTATTAAGAGCTAACCCAAAGCAAGAATATATGGCTCTTAACAAATTCGCTGACCTCATTTGCAGAAGAAGTGCTACAGGTATTTTACAGCAATAAGCCAGCACATCGTTCCACTGAAGCAGCATTTTGAAAAACTGCGGTACCTGACTGTGCCGACAGCTTCATAACGACGGGACTCCGATTTTCAGACCCTGTGGGTAGGGCTCTGTCTGCCCAGCTTTGTAAGGGGCTGATTTGAGCTGCTGTTTTGCAGGTGTCAAAGAGAAGAGGATTCATGATGAGTACTTTAAATAGTGGTTTGCTTTGGTTTTATGTTAATCTTTTGGGTTTGTTTTTTTTTTTTTTTAAATCCCCTACACAGTGTGCTGCTTCTGCTTCCCTGAAAGATAAAACTCCATACTTGAAAGGCGTCCATCTTACTGGGATAATTTCTTTTTTTTTCTTTTTGGAAAAAAATTACACCTCATAAGATCTGCACACCTTCATACAATGTCTAAGAAAGTTAAAGTAGTAAAGATTTCCATTTTAAAAGATCCAAATTTTTCATACTTTCATGAAGTGTCAGGTGGGGTTCATAAAGAACAGTCCATGTAGCAAAAAAAACCCTGGGACTCCCACATTTTACTAACTCTGCATGTCTTAATTCTGTGAGGAATAAACCATCCGGGGCTTCAGAAAGGCCAAAACTGTTAATTCAGGTCTCATGAGGAGACAGGCAGAAGATGGACTAGGTAAAATGCAAATTTAGGGCTCTGAGCTGGGGAGTCAGGCTCAACCCTGATCCTGGCCAAGTCATTCAGACCACATTTTTGATGCTCTGTACATATTCCTTGGTTTGAGTGGATATGAGATACCTAAATATCTTCATGTATTCAGCCATCTTTGTACTTTTGGGGTTTACCAGCTAGTAGCATTTTCCTTATTGCAATGATATAATACATTGTGGTGAAAATCTACTTAAGGAGAAAAGTGTATTTAAACTGATGTCTATTTTGCCATTGTATGGTGATTTAAGGAAGCCAGAACTTGTAGTATACAGCACTTAACCACTTTTTTTTTAGTGTGTGGGTGGTCAAACAATGGAACAGGATGCCCAGAGAGGTTGTAGGGTCTTCATCCTCGAAGATATTCAAAACCTGACTGGTCATGGTCCTGAGCAACCTGCTGTGACTGACCCTGCTCTAAGCAGGGGATGGACTAGACAGTCTCCAGAGGTGCTTCCAGCCTCAGCAATTTGTGGTTGCATGGTGCAATATATAGATTTGTCCTGAAACAAAATACTATATAGATGCAGGAAAATATTGTACACCAACCCTAATCAAAATCATAGCCAAACAGTTTAATTATGTTCATGAGCTAACCACTTTTCACTTTCTATTAAGATAATGAACCTCTAACGACACAGCAACTCATAATAGCATTCATAAATATCACCTAATTTAATTTTCAGTATACTAAAATATTCAAGCACATGCTTAAGTATCAGAATAAACCTACTATGATTGATACTCAGATTTAGACTAAGCACGTGTGTCGTGGTTTAACCCCAGCCAGCAACTAAACCCCACACAGCCATTCACTCACTCCTCCCTGGTGGGATGGGGGGGAGAATCAGAAGACTAAAAGTGAGAAAACTCATGGGTTGGGATAAAGACAGTTTAATAGGTAAAGCAAAAGCCGCGCACGCAAGCAAAGCAAACCAAGGAATTCATTCACCACTTCCCACCGGCAGGCAGGTGTTCAGCCATCTCCAGGAAAGCAGGGCTCCATCACGCGTCATGGTGACTTGGGGAGACAAACACCATCACTCTGAACGTTCCCCCCTTCCTCCTTCTTCCCCCAGCTTTATATGCTGAGCATGACATCATATGGTATGGAATATCCTTTTGGGCAGTTGGGGTCAGCTGTCCCGGCTGTGTCCCCTCCCAGCTTCTTGTGCACCCCCAGCCTACTCGCTGGTGGGGTGGGGTGGGAAGCAGAAAAGGCCTTGACTCTGTGTAAACACTGCTCAGCAGTAACTAATCCCTGTGTCAACACTGTGTTCATCACAAATCCAAAACATAGCCCCATACTACTAGCTACTATGAAGAAAATTAACTCTATCCCAGCCAAAACCAGCACAACGTGTTAGATGAGCACATAAGCTTTACCTCTTTGAACACATCCACTGCTCTGGTATCCGTATTCCAGACCATGGAGCTGGCTAGTAAAGGGCAAAACAAAGGTTTTATGGATACTAGAAGCTGGTGTGTGTGTCCACGTGAGATAGAATCAAACTGGGAGACTGACAGCCCAAAGAAGGGAAACCCTGGCCCAGAAAACACTTCCTGGTACAACCATAAATTCCCACGTAAAACTTTGAGCACGTGCAGTTCAGCTACTCCACATAACCCAGGTAAGATTGGCCTCAGACTGGAAATGCAGGGGATTCATGCTTCTACAGCTGTATTTAACCAGGAAGGCTGGCATACGCGAAGCCCCTCAGCTGTCATGATCCAGTTTTCCTGATCGTCTGTTCCTTGCCTGCACAGCACCCCAGAGGTCACCCCATCCCCAGGAGCACATGTCCCATCAGGCACAGCACTCCATGAGCACCAAAGCCTTCATCTCCCCTTACCACGAATCCACCCTACACGTACACCTCCCCCAGCCTTCCCTTTCTTCTTGAGTAGAAGAAAAAAAGCCTCCACAGCTCTCACCTGCGTGATGTGAATACCCACATCACCGTACACACCGTACACACCTGAGCAGCAGGGACGTACTGCCGCCGAATGCTCTTGGCTTCGTTCCTGTCCCATAGCAACAGTAGGCTACGAGGAACTGCTGAATGCAATGTTTCAGTATTAGATTTTGTGCTACAGTGTTATATTTTACTTTAAAAATCATGTTATTTAAAAACCTTTGCCTCAATTAATCTCCATGGCTTAGAGAATTTCAACTGAACCTTTAAAAAAAATTCTTTTCCCCTTTATCATTGTTTCTAATTTTGTGTTTCTTTCAGAGTGGTGACTCAAAGAGGTTTAATCTGATTCACTTTGGTTTTTAATTGATTCCAATTCCAGATGGTTTTACGTCCTTCAAATGCCTTAATCAGTGATGGCAGGAAAATGCAGATCCATTTTAATAACAAAAAAACCTGTCCTGAAGACTTGCACCCTGATCTAAAGCAAAACACCAAAAGCACAAAAATCTCAGACAGGACTTTGCTGAGAACCTGTATAGGAGACCTGAACCCTGGGGAGCAAACTGTGGGGTTTTAATCCTTAGCAGAAAACAAAGCTACTTATTACTGGATTTTTTTAAAATTACCTCTCTCTACAGCTTAAAAAATATCATGGATGCATAAAAGAAATAGCTTAAGGTTTGCAATACGTGGGGGTAGGAGGAAGGTTGTTTGTTGGTCTCACTTTTTTCAAACAAAAGGTAGAGTCTGATCCTATGGCTGGATTCACCAGCAGCTTTTCCACCCACGTGGGCCCATGTACCTCTAAACGATGCTTTTAATTCTAGCCTGGCCCCAGATTGTCCTGAATGGAAGTACTGAGATCAGAATGAGCTTTGATACTGCTCTGCCCACAGCTCTAAATGGAAAACTGATCATTTAAGCCTATTTAAAAGAATACTAAAAAGAATATGTAACACACCAAATGCTGAAACCACAGTTGAACCACAGAAAATAGGTTTGCTTTTGAAGTGGCAGGAGAAGAATGGGTTTGGTTTTTTCCACAAGTACCTGTAAAATTGGGCAAAGAGAGACAACTTCGCCTTTTCTGGTCAGTGATATCTTTACAAGACTGTAAATACCTTTTCTTCCAAAGTTTCATCTAACCTGTTCCCAGATGCCTGCACTATCAGTGTCTCAGCTCCCTATTTCACCATGGCCTAGTCTGTTATTAATGCTGTTAGGTTTGTCACAGTGTCTGACCTTCCTGTTCTCATGCTTAGTTTCTTCTCCTACAGCCTCTGAAGAACTCTTGACCTTATACATCTGCTGACATGAAAGCATTTACAGGCTATGATGCTATCCCAGTGATGTCCCTTCCCGTACTGCATCACACCAAGTTTCTTCAGGAGCTCCTCCTCATGTTACCCAGATTTTAAATTCTCTTTTTTTTGTGCTTTTCCTATGCTTTTAGAAACCCCATGAATCACATCAATCCCTCTCTCTGCAATTTTAATTTTGTTTCTGGATTTGAAATGAGTGTTGGCAGGTAAACATGTGGTGGACGCTCCATAGGCTTGGCAGACCTGGGCATTAAAACAAGCAAAGGAAAGGAAAAGCAACCTTGCTTTGACTTTAGCCATGAAGAATGTCAAGGCTAATGCTTGCTTCCTGTGTGATTGCACCCAGAAATCTCTTTAGTCATTTCATGCTGCCTGATAAGACCTAAATAGCACCAAACTCAAAAATATTAATTGGGCCCTGTCTAACATGAGACCAATCTGGGAGTCAACACAGCTTCTGTTGGTAACTGAGAAAACGTAGCACAGGTAAATTCATCACAAAGAAAAGTGGTGGCTTGCACGAGTCTCCCTTTTCAAGTTGGGAATTTGATGCTATTACCAAACAAGTTTATAAAGCTCATCAGGAGCTTTCTATCAAAAGGATTTTTTGATTTAGCATGACTGTGGGTAAACAATGAGAGGCATAGTTCCACCAAAGAGAGGATCCTCAGGCCCTCAGCCCTTCATATGTTCTCAGGAGGCTGACAAGGACCCACAGATGTAAATCAGCGAAAGCAGAGTAGGTTGCTGCCTAATTGGCATTCCTTCCCCAGGATTTTTGGCTGTGAGGTAGCAAACCCTGAAGAGTAATGCCACAGGGGAAAATTCGAGCAAAGAGGATGTAAACTCATACCTCCACAGACTGCAGCTTCAGGATCAGGTACGTGCTATAGATTGCAGCTTGAAGCAAAATTGTCTAGATGTTTCCAAATTAGACGGTGTTTTTTGAACAATTTGTTCAGATTTTTATGTGCGCTCACGTGAATATTCCAGCCTGCATCAGGACAAAACAACAAATGTTGAAGAACTCATTTTTCCCCTGGGATGAAAAACCTAATTTCTACTTGGCTGTAGAAAATAAACAATCTGCGGTAGCTTAGAGGCTTAATTAAAAGCAGACTATACCTGTGGTAAGAACTGGCAAACATCGACTTTTTAATGGCTTCTGTGAACAATAAAAAAAACCAAACCCTTATTTAACTTTGCAGTGTAAGGAGAAATGCAATTCTGAAGAGCAGTTGGGCTTTGGGACCCTGAACTTTGCTGATGGTACCCTTGGAGATAAACAAGACTAAGGCAAGCACTTAAGTGATACACAGGATAGAAAATATTACCTTAACGAGATGTATTTTATAGAGCTATGTGTTTTTACTACCAGGCCACGATTAAGACCTAATGAAAAACAGAAATAGAAGTGCTTTTGAGATGGTGGAAACAAAATTTATTACCACCACTGGTCAAATGGCAAAGGGATCTAAGCCGGTTTCGCAGCACTTGCTGTGCAGCCAGGGAGCCGCTGTGAAGCGATGCAGCTGGCCACCTTGTGGAAAATGCAGTAACACCCAGCAGAGATTGCACGGGCAGGATTTTAAAGAAATTACGCTAAAACCTGCAGAGTTTAATTTTATTTTAAAGGATTGTTTACTGTGAACCTTCTAAGAAAGACCCTCACTTGCTCTAAGGGCTGGCTCACGAGTAAAGAGAAAGCCGTCCTTGCAGAGCTGAACAGGATTCAGCTGTCCTTAGTACAAGTTCCAATAAGAAGAAATAATTAATAGCCTTGAACAGGGCAGCAGATGAACAGAAAACAGTTCCTATCAAACTCTCATCCTTGTCACTGCTCTAAAACACACTCTAAGACTCATCCCATTTGTGTGAATGGTTTCTAAATGGCCCATTTGTTGAAAAGTCCCTTTTTGCTGTGCTGAATCTCCCTCCCAGAAAGAGAGACACATTTCACACTAATAGTAGTGCTGCAGCTAGCAGACCCCCTGCAAGCACAGCGCTCATCACTGCTGTGTTCGCTGGCTTGCAATGAAGTTCCTTCCACACTGATTCATTACTAGGGAGAAGATGCAATAAATTCTTTCAGTCTTGCTGACTTGTTCATCTGTTAGTCAAATAAACAGAAGAGGAAGCTGGTCAGTTTGGTAACAGGAGGGCTTTCCTCATTGAAACATCACAGGCAATAAATAACCATTCCGTGGGTTTTCGTTTGTTCCCTTCATTATTCCATGTCTGTAACACAGAGAATTCATCTGGTGTTACGTTTAAATGAAAGAAAAAAAAATATATCGTCATTTGTACCGAAGTCATATGGGGGAAACCTAAGGTGTTTGCAAACAGAGATTATAATGGAAAAAAACCATACACAATTTATACCTGATTTTATTCCTTTTTCTTCTTTCTTTTAGACAAGCTCATTAGAGAAGGAGACCTGAATTTCTGCAGTAGCTGCCTTCACTCACAGGCCTCTGATGAGCAATCAGCGCTGTGCACTGAAGCATGAACTTTATATGCGTACAGAAATTCACAGTTCAACAGATTCTCCAGATCAACCTGGAGATGGAATAACAACAGCATTGAATGTGTTATTACAGATAGTGACCCAACACCTCCATTCTTTGCCTTTCATTTACCTTTCCCTTTGCCCGCATCCAAAATGACAAGCTGAGTCTGCCTTTGCTCAGTCACTTCTATCATGAAGTGTTTGATGAAATTTCCACAGGCCAAAAATATTGTTGCTTTCTTTTTAATTTTGAAGTTTTTCTTACATTGCTATTCACATAGAAGCCACATATGGATGGAGAAGATAAAGGAAAATGACACATTGTACAGGCTTTGAATTAAAGTAAAGTTCTTGCATCCCAGTTTTTTCATGTAGGAAAACATGTGAAAGATCCTGCACATCTTCCACTTTTCCAAGAGGAATCCCTGGGTGATTTTGTCTTTGCCAGTAAAAGCAGCAACAATTTCGGACTGCAACAGGTGGGATAATTTTAGTATCTGTTGTTGACTGCAAAGCAAACTTCTCATCCATATATACCTCCACCCTGCAAGCCTGCCCCCATGTCCCTGGTCATCGTGCTCTCTGAACAGCAGCTTCAGCTCCTCTGTGCTGCACGAGCCGCAGCGACGGGCATCTCTGTGACACCGACAGTGGGGTGCCAAAACACTGGTGTCTCTGGGCTGACCCAGCACCTGCAGCCAGTGCAGAAGACAGCATACTGGTTTCTGTCAGGGTGGTCAGCAGTCTGCTGGGATAGGCAGATACCAGTATTAAATTACACGGATTTATTAGGTCCAGCATTTTTAGCGTTATCTTGGCTTCCCTTCTTCAAGCTAGTCTGCAATGTCTGCATTATCTTCTTTCTGTGGCACTGGGGAGAAGGACACTGGTGCTCTTAGGGTTGTGGAAAGCAAACCTGAAATCCGTAGGAGCCTTTTTGACAAGATCCATTCATTTAATATATGGCAAAGTATATTATACATATATATATTCCGAGGCAAAGTAAGGCAAGGGTAGCAGTCTCAATTTTGGATTTACTAAAAGCACTTCAAGCATCTCTCCTACAGAAGATGGACCCAGGAGCAAGTCTTGCATTAGCAAGGCATTGCTGGGCCATGATGACAGCAGAGGGGTTTTCAGGAACGTGCTGCCTGACTCCCGGCTTTGCAGAGCCTGTTTTCTAGAGCGGGACATCCCACTACGCATCACATGCTGCCAACCAGGCTGTCAGCACCACGTGTTCATGAACAACTAACACATTTACCCACAGGTAAAGGGAGGAAGGTCAGGAAATAAACACCGTAAAATCAATATCTAGCTTTTTTTCTTTTTTGCACTGTTTATTACAGCTGGAACCAGTGGCAGACAGACCCTAAAGCCAGGTGCTGGGACAAGAGTATTTCCAGTCATGCCTCCTGCCATGCAAAGGCTGCTGCAGCAGCCTCCTGCCTCTGAAATTAGAGTGTCCTCACTTGTTGGGCAACGCAGAATATAACAAGATCCCTATTTTGCCTTCTTCAGTAGTAAAAAAGAATTTGGCTTTGAATAGCAAGTGATATTTTTATGTTTCAGTTCAAACCTTTTTTCTTAACAGGCAAATGAGAGGGGCTTTTAGATTTCAGATACCTCATAAAAATACTCATAGTAACGTAACTTTAATAACCCCTGCCTGTCATATCTGGGACTTCAAACTCCTCTCGCCTCATACAAGTCTTAAGCCAAAGTAACATCAGCAACATCAGCAACACAGAGTCTGCCACTTCATCTTTTTTATTTTATTTTGTTACCTTAACTCTTCCCCTTCTCCCTCCCTCCCCCCAGTTGGGCAATATTCCTAAGATTTTTGGTCACGAAAATCTCTTCTATGTAATACGTATGCACCCATCCTTGGGTCAGACCTGTTTTCACGTCCCACTTGCTGCTGGTCAAGGGGTGATGGCTGTCTCCTGCCTGTGCCAACCACATCTCGCTGGTACAGCATCCAGTATCATCTGCCCCCCTAGAAGGCCCGTCAGCAGGGTGGGAGCACCCTTCCAAATGCTGGAGGGCATCACAGCTCCCGCTGGCATCAATAACCAAAACCGCCCTGTGCAACGATTCTTACAGATAAGAAACGTATTTCCTTTATTCACTACAGGGATAAATACATTATCATATTTTGAAGCAGTCCCCAAAAAACTAAAAGAAATGCAGGTGTGTCTGGACAGTGCCAGCTTCCTGCACTGGCGCTGCTCGAAGGCTCCTCTCCTGCTTCTGCCCCAGCCACCTGCCCAGTGGGTCATCCTCCATGCCCTCCTCTGCAGCCATCGGCCCTGTGGAGCTCACCAGGCACTTCGCACGCCAGCATTAGCGATGCCTTTCATTCATTTAAAGTCCCCTAGCAAAGGCAGAGAGGTGTCCGTCCTATGGTGAGTGCCAGGGTTTCCTCCCTGTCCATTCCCCTTTTGAGCGCTGCAGTTGAGGTCTCCTTCAGCCCCCCTTCAGGTCCCGCACTTAGCTTCCTAATTCAAAGCTACCGGCCCACAAGCACAGCATCACCTCTGCAGTTCTTCAGTTGAAGTGCCAAGGGTGGTGGCACATGGAGTCCCACCACTCAGCTTTATGGCTGTGAGGACTTGAGGGTCCAGAAAGTTTGGGAACTGGGTTAACATCTCCAGAGGTTTCCCTTCCCCTGGTACCACTGCAGCGGGGCCAGATTCCTCACAGAGCACATGTTTGATGTTGCACCAGTGATGGAGGATGTCCCTGAAGGTATTTTAATTAGTTCAAGCTGGCTTATTCTACTGTAGGGGATCACAAAGGTCCAGCAGCTTTATCATCACAGAGCTCTGAGCTGATGCATCTGATAGCAGCCTGCATCAGATCTGTTTGCCATTAAATCATTAGCGGTCTGTAAGCATTGAAAATAAATCAGGCTACTATTCAACAGACATTGGCCATTTCCTAATCTCATGAAACGCACAAAAATAGCTATGCTAATGACATTGTTAGGAATCTGGTTTTCTTGCTCGTCATTACCATTTTAAAGTGGCTTAAATGGACTAGTAATCACCATAGCAACAAAGCAGCAGTCAGGGGGACTACTATCAAGAGGATCTGATGTCTTAAAAGGGAGTGTGGTTTTTTACATCTTTTCAATGATCTTGGTTTTCTTCTGATTTTGAAGCTGATAACAGACCAGAAAGAAACAGGAAGAAAATATGAACATTCTCATGAAAGCACTGAATATCCCCAAATCTACACTTCTTATTATTGAGGCAGAGTTTAAGGGACATAAATAGAGAAGCAAGTAGGAATTAGTACATCAGGAAGGATCTAAGTATGCATTAGGGTAAATAACGCATTTCAGTAGCAAAAAGGCAATGTTACACCTGGGGAAGCAAATAACTGAGGTCTGGAAGAAGACCATAGTGTCTTGCTGTACCTCAGGCTTCAGGGGTTTTTTTTATAATGACTTTTCCTGCTTCTGCCTCTTCCTTCCGCCTCCTCCTTCCACTGGTAAACACTCACAGACCCTTAAAATGACCTGTCATGGCATACATCGCAGTCTAACGTCGTTATTTTAGTTGTTCCTTAGACACTGGCAACCACAGCTAACTATATTAGAGACGAGCTGTAAAAATTAAAAAACAGTGTGTGCTACTGCCTGGCTTAAAAAGTTTAGATCTGTCTACAAGGAATGATGACATTGAAATAGCTGTTGTCTGTTGTCTCTTTTCTACCTTTGCCTGTTTCTGAAAGACTTGATAGGTCTCGAAGAAGGAAATTGAGTCAAAGAGCTATAATAAAACTGTTTTAAAACCTCTGTATCTTTTTTTTTAAAATATTGAATCATATGTGCACATATGACTGAAAAACTCCTCCTGTGAAAACCAAGCCAGCTGCAGCTGAGGTCAGAGTGCTGGAATGTTCCTCTGCCACGAGCCCTTTACCAGGGGAAGCCAGAGGCCAGTTTCTTGTTGGCCAGATTCTACCCCCTACTTCCATCATCTTGCCAAGCCACTGACCACAGCAGGGCTTTGGGCTTCCCAAAAAGAAAGATAGCTCTTCCTCCCCAAAATGCCTGACAGCAGTTGTTCTATTTAGGCACTAAATAGGCAAAAGAGACAGGATGTACAGGCAAGACGCCTGCCTGCATGCAGGCATTGTTTAGCAGCCTTAGAGGACAGGATTTTGCAGTGCACAGTCCCTTCTGACCCTGCGAAAAGACAGTGGTGAGTATTTTATGCCCTGGGGCTGCCCCTTGGCGTGCCGCAGTGCCACGCAGCACAGGGACGGTGCCCTGACAGCCAAGGCACAAGGTGGGTGCACCCTATGGGGTTTGGAGCCCAGGAGCGAGCCATGGGCAGAGGACGGGCTGGGGGAGCGGTAGACAGCTACCCCCAGCCATGCTGGCCAGCCCCGGGCTGCTCAAGTTACCAATTAAACATGACATACATCGCACCCTCGAAGGCAAAGACCTTTTCCCAGCTATTTCCAGTCTGTTCGCCTTGCCAGAGCCTGAGGAAGCTGCACACGTCCTGCCAGATGAGGCCTCTCCATCCCTCCCCACCCTGCCTACAGCTGCCAGGCTTCTGCATCAGGAGGTACCAGAAATTATGTTACTTCAGCCTTTTGCCTCCACCTGGGTACAAAGGCGTTTCAGTATTACAGAGCACCTGGATTAACTGCATTGCTTCTCTTTTTGAAATGCACAAACATAGTTTTCTTCCTTTAAGGAGCTTGGGAGCATGTCAAAAATTTGCATCCAGACACCACCGCAATCACTAAGTACGGAGAACTTTTCCAAGACCTGCAGGCTGATCTGCAGCCAGGGGCTGTTTGCACCTCAGTGCTGACGAGCGCGTAGAAACTGCCGATGAGCAGATCTAAGGCGGTACACTCCCTCCGAGTTCCTTTCCTTCATTATTAAATACCATCAGATGGACTCAGCTTCAGGTTGTACCCAGCCATGCCCAGGACTTGAGGAGGATGTGGGTCGCCTTTAACCATGAGCTGAATGCGGCAGGACCCACCAGGCGAGAGCTCACAGGACAACACACGGGCTAAAATACCCACCCCAGAGGTCTCAGAGGTGTCCCGCTGAGCAATGCTCTGGGTGATGGAGACTTCCAGCTTCAGCACGACACAGCAATCCTTGTACCACATGGGGACAAGTGGCTCTTCCCATCCTTTGCACAGGAGCACGTCACCCTCATGGCTCAACAGGCTCCTGCACGTTACCCACCACAGCAGCGATAGTCAAGCACTGGTGACAAAGGTGCCTGCTGCTCATTCAAAACATATAAAATTAGACAGACTACAATGTAACTCTTCCTAAAGAGAGCATCAAAATCAACATCTGGTAAATGCACCTCAACTTCATCCCCTGCAAGGGCTTCCCTTTAAATTGGTTAAAAGTCTCACTCATCAGCTGTATTTCAGAAACAAATGAACAGCAGGGAAGGGTTTTCAGGTCACTTCAGCCGCATCACTAGTGAGAGGGAACGGCGACCAAGGGTGCCCCGAGCTGGGTCCGGACCGGCTCAGTGCAGTCCCCCTGGCTCTGCTGGCGGTGCTTCTGATCTGCAGACTTGGCCTCCGAAAAGGAGAGACCAGGTAGTTCCTGCACCTCAGCCACACAAAACAGTATAAAACCAGACAGAAACAGTTATAAGCTAATAAAAGAGGATAAACGACACAGGACAAGCAAGTGTCTCCTCTGTAACTGTGCCCCTCTCTCCCCAATATTACTCCACCCTCATGAGACCCCAGCTGAAGCACTGCACCAGCTCTGAGGCCCCCAGTACAAGAAAAACACAGACCTGTTAGAGCAGGTCCAGAGGAGGGACACAAAAATGATCCGAGGGCTGGAGCACCTCTCCTATGAGGACAGGCTGAGAGAGTTGGGGTTGTTCAGCCTGGAGAAGAGAAGGCTCCAGGGAGACCTTAGTCCAGCCTTCCAGTACCTGAACGGGGCCTACAAGAAACCTGGAGAGGGACTTTTTACAAGGGCACGTAGTGATAGGACAAGGGGTAATGGCTTTAAACTGAAAGAGGGTAGATTTAGATTAGATACAGGGAAGAAATTCTTCACTGTGAGTGTGGTGAGGCACTGGAACAGGTTGCCCAGAGAAGTTGTGGATGCCCCATCCTTGGAAGTGTTCAAGGTCAGGTTGGATGGGGCTTTGAGCAACCTGGTCTAGTGGAAGCTGTGCCCATGGCAGGGGAGGTTGGAACTAGGTGATCTTTGAGGTCCCTTCCAAAACAAACCATCCTGTGATTCCATGGTTATGGCTGTTCTCGTTACCTCGACACAAAGCACAGTGTGAGCAGTGCAGTCCTTCCCACACAGAGCTGGTTGATTAAAAACATAAATGTATAGGGTGGAAACAAGGATAACGGCCTAAACAAGACCTCTGTTTTGCTAAGAGAAAAAAGCAGGTTTTGACTGAAACCTTTCTGTCTGCAGCCACAGGAGAGAAGAGCAGGACTCCTGCACCTCTGCCCCCCCACCAGTGGCTTGGGGATGGCACTGGCCCAACATGCCAGTTGCCAGAGGCGCAAAGCCCAGGCATTTCTGTCACTTGTCCCAGCTGGCACAAGCTCGACTTTGAGGGGGTGATGCCTTTCCTGACCAAGAGGAGAACGAAGCATAACTTGTACCCAGCCGGGAGCTGCAGAGGGACAGCACCTCGCTCTGACCGCTCTTTGTTCTGGGGGACGTGAACTGCTCCCTCCCACCTCCCCATACAGCTGCGTAGGAGCCTGGAGCTCGGTGCAGGCACCTCCAGCCAGTTGCTAAAGCTAGTGGAGCAGCACAAGCTGGGCTTGGAGGAGTCGTCAAGCCTGCGGGCACTGTGGGTGTCCTCTGGGCTGAAAAGCTTCAGCCAGCTCTGTCCCTTTGGACAACTGCAGGGCTGAGTGCCCACCAAAGGAGCTTTAAAAGCACCTACATTTGAGGTTTAATCCCTCTTGGAAATCCAGTCTTGCTGGAGATCAGAAGTGCAAGCGAGTTTGTCACCACTGTGGCTCCCTGTCAGTGTCCCATTGCACCACATGCAGCATCTCACGCCATGTGCTCAGGTCTTCTCTCATCGGCTGATCTGTCTCTCAGCAATCTAATGCGACTGCAAAATGACACTGCTGAAAGCAGGGGAAACGTGTCTCTCATCAGGGCTTTCATGACAGTAATGAAAAAACTCTAATTCCTAAAAACAAGAACTCAGACTTAGAATTAACTGAAAACTGGCACCTGTATTTTGATTTTATATTCTCCAGCAAAAATGTTAGCAGCAAGGAGGATTATAATACAGTGTTATAAAGTATCTCAGCCATAGAATAACATAAATAGCTCATAAAGGAACTTGTGTGATGCATTTTCACACGGACCTTACAGGTCAAGCTCCCAGAGCTGTCACAGAAACCTCTCAACATCAGCAGTACCTCAGGCCACGGGCAGTGCCAAGCCACAGCCGAACAGTCCCTGCTCCAGCCTGGTGCTGGCGAGCTCCACAACTCAGGCAGCTGATGCTTTTGAAAAGCAAGGGAGCAAAATCAGAAAGACAGGGTAAACACAGCAAGTGTTGAAATCGCTGGCACCAGTGCAAGGATGCAGCGAGACAGTATTTTCTTTGCAGACGAAAAGTACGAGGGCATAACAGGAACAGGACGTACCCCATCTGAGAAGGCAAGTTATCTAGGTTTTAAAAGCAAGTGTTCGAAACTGGGTATGCCCAGAGGAACAGATGCAGAAAGGAAAAGGTAAAACTGGAGAGTAACAGGAGTTAAAAAAAAACCAAAAAACACATCCTTTTCTGTTTCAGTTTAACAACATCCAAGATCCTTACTTGAGCGTTTTAAGAGGGGAATGCACTGCGGTGCAGATGACAAGTCTTCTGCTCCTCCTGCATGGATGCTCCGAGACAGCCGCCCCACCTTCCGAGAGGGACCAGCCCGACTCGGCACAGCGCTTCCCCACGAGACAACGTCCTCAAACAGAAAGCCCATGACTTCTCCTGGCCGTGCTTCCTGGCTCCTGGTGATGCCCCAAAAAAATAGATGAGCAACTACCACCCCCTCCTCACCTTCTTTTTGCCAGCTCTGGTCGAAGTTTTGAGAGAAGGAGCAGGGGAAAAGTCAGTGCTTGAAGGAATTGGTTTTAGCAGATTAAATGTAGCTCTAACAACAGCACACCGACTCTCTAAATATTTGCACAATCAGGTTTTATGCAGAGCTGACTTGCACACACAGACATTAGTTTTGGCTCAGTTTCTTTGCATTATTCTTTAATATTATAAACTCAAGACTGGCCTTTAATGTTTACCCAATTTATATTCAAACTTTACCTCCGAAATCTGATGGACATTGCAAAACTGAAAAGGGGAACATAGAGGCAATTGTATATATCAGCTCCGTTATGGTCACCAAAAACATACCCAGGGCTGCAGATCCAAGGGTGGCTAAGCCAGCCTGTAACAGCTTGCTGTGCTGGAAAGGGAGACCTACACCGCTCTTCTCATTGCTCTCAGGTCCTCTGCTGGGTTTCTGCCATTTTAGGAAGGTCTGGTGAGCCCTAGTGCTGGCATGAGGTAGGTGGCAGGAGGCAGGGAGCTCTTAGTTTGGTGTGAAACCATAGTCAGTTTAAAATGTTTGCTGAAGCACAGGCCAGAGTTTGTGCTTTTCAAGAAGGTGTTTACCCAGCTGGACCTGGAACCTGGCACACCTCTCATTTACAAGTTAGGAGAAAGCTGTATGGTGCACTGTAAGGCTTCACTAAGCAGTCCACATTGTCAGGAATATAAACAATAAACCCACTCAAATATTAGGAATAAACCTTAGGCATGAGTTAGTAGAGCAGTATGTCCAGGTTGTTTGCTGAGGCCATATATGATTTTTGTGTGTGTTTATTTTCCCCAAAAGTCACCAAATAAAACTGATATTCGCCACAGTGACCTCGCATGAAGACCATGGTGGTCATATCTGAAAATGGCTGTTAGGGCAATACAATAAATCCACATTCTGCACATAAACATTCTTTATACACTTGTTGGTATATTTAAAAGCAGAGTCTCAACATATTTACACGTCTTTGAAGACAGCATCTCCTCTCCTTTTCCAAAAGCCCTTCTGAACTTTGCTCAGCCACAGATGGTGGGGGGAGCACCCACAGCCATCACAAGTCCAGTTTTGGACTCAAAGCTGCCTGTCCCCAGCATCCCATCTGTCCTCCCTTCCAGCATACACCATTTCACCTAGACCAAGTCCAGGGCTTAACTCCCCTCTGCTGTGCTTTGCTTTCCTTGGAACATGCCCAGAACCACTCATCTTGCAGGAGGGTTTGAGCGCAGACACAGATGCCACCACTCCATGAGTTACACAGTCAGGAATGCTTATTTTGGGAAGTTGTAGGGGTCAACACACCATGAGAAACAATGTGAAGCTCCATCTACAAGCAGGAATATGGTTTTGCGAGGCACCTTCCCTGCCAGGTGAGCACTGTGAGCAAAGATGATGCCCTGTGTAGCTTTGGAAACTTTCCTAGAGCATGTGCACTAACCAACACTGTTCAGATGTTTCCTGCAAGCATCCAAAACACAGGTCACTGCAAGAAAAACCCACCTGAACACAGGAAAGCCTTACATTAATATACTAACCCCCATCCCCTGAGAGTAAAGGTAAATGCTACCATTATATATATATGCTCCACAAAGAAATGCCCAATGGAGGTTGCTGTTAGCTCACACTCCAGGACCCACCCCCAGCATTTTCCAAATAGCATCTAGAAGATTTAAACTTCTTTCTCTGACCTTTTTTGCAAAGTTTCTTTTGGTCCCAAATGCTTCTCATACAGATCCCACTTCTGCAAATTTATAGACTTGCCTGATATTTTTAAGGATTGTTGGGTTGAGAAACAGCTCATGTGACTTTTATTGCTGTTGTGTGGCTGGTTAACATTTGTCAGTGGCTAATGACATTGCTGGTCAGAGGAGATTTTTCAAAAAGCAAAAACACCACCAAACATAGTTTGGTTTACATACTTTATACTAGGAGCAGTCCTTCCCAAATACTCATCTGACCTAAAAAAAAAACAACAAACCCTACAGAGAGGATTTTCAGAAGTTGTCACTGACTTAGCTGTGAGAGGGTAAAACCTCACACCCTGTGCTGAAGAGACTAGTATGGAGATGCCTGAGCAAATATCAGTTTAGGTTCAAACAGTCCTTGCCAAATACCATTTTGCAGCAGGCAGCTACTCCTATGTTTATTCCTCTGCAGACACGTATTTTGCTCGACATAGGCTTGCACCAGTAAAACTGGCTTTGTCAAGAATAGATTGTCCGCTTTGAAGAGCTCGCTCAACAGTTTCAAGAAGCATCCTCTCCCTTCAGTTGTGCAGGTCATCAGGAGCAAAGACATGACACATCAACATGAGAAAATGGAAGCCACCGAGTAATCCAAACCAGCAGAGATAGCAATTTAGCTCCAATTTACACAAAATGGAAGATGTAACAGGTGGAGGCAGCTTTAGTGAACCTGTGACATGTTCATCAGGACATGGTCAGTCAGTATTTCTAAATAATCAGGACTGAAAGCATGAGGGTATTTTTGCCAGAGGAAGAAAACTGGAACAATGCTGAAGCAGAAAACCACAAATAAGAGGAAACATGAAAGTTCTCAATTAAAAAATTGAGTAGTCGCATAGATAGCAAATCAGAAATATGGGCAGGAATGAAAAAAGAGCAATTTCTCTTTGGACATAATTCAGCTTGAACTTTGAGCTAGACTATAAGGTAAAAGCCAACCACAAATTACTAAACAAAGTAGGGATGGAGACAAATTTCTCATCTAGGCATGCAACTGGTAGTAGGATTTTATCCATTGGCATGAGATCACTCAGAGATGAAATAAAGAGCAAGGGATAAAGAAAAGGGATGTAGTAGGCTAAATGGGCCAAGTGGTTTTGGAGGAAAGTTTGTATACACACATGAGGAGAAGCAAGAAAGAAGCATGAAGATATACAGAGAATTAGGGGAGGGTGAAGCATAAGACAGAGGCTACAGAATAACCAAAGTTAGTAGTTAATAGAAAAACATAGTGAAAAAGGAAGACTGAAGGAAGTCATTCTCCACATGTAACTATTTTCCATGGAAACTGTCAAGGATGGAGCTTCAATAGAGAATGCAAAAGCAGAGATTTTGCCTAATTCACATATCTCAAGTAAGGTGTGAAGCTCACAAGGTACAGGGAAAAGCCAGGTATTTAGACACAGGAGGAGGTATTTATCTTCCCCTCATCTTCCCTGTCTCCCAATCAAATTTGAACATGGCCAAATACAGCATCAGTGCAGGCTAAATATCGTACCGAAGACATGTTCACAACTACATGCTTCAGGCACTGCATTAAGCTGACTTAACTTCTAGAGCACCCACAGCCCAGTGAGGACACTGCTGCTGCAAGGGACTGTTCCCTTTGCAATGCCCTGACTTCTCTTAACACAGAAAAGGAACCCCTCACATCTTTAGTTCCTTTTTCTCATGATGTAGGAAAAATATCTGAAGGTCTGAGAGGAGCCAGTACTTTGTGAGTGAAACATTTAGCTTATCCTAAAACTGTTTAAACAGAGGAATTTAGTGAATCCAGGGATCCAGTAGAGGAACTCAGAGATAAAGACTACTTAAAAGTAACAGCAAAGAAAACCCCTCAGCTTCTCCAAGCTGGATGCTGTAACTGTCCTTTACCGTTAATCCTGGTACAGCACAAGGCCATGCTTTCATCTGCTCATCTGCATTAAGCCAGCATGTGCTGGTGGCACCCTGCAGACCCCTGCCGGCATGCCTCCTTTCCTTGCATTAGAGTTACACAGAGAGCAGGTAAATGGCTCATTCAATTCAATTCTATTATTTTCATGGGCTGCTAAAGCCAGCTTGAGAAAGCAAGTGCTGTTTTCAGGAAGACTGTCCTCTCCTCCCAAGCGCCACACAGTTCACGGCCAAAATGAGACTCCCAGGCTCCACACTCTCTTTCCACGAGGCTTCAGGCAGGGAGGGCTGAATCCAGTCTCTGTGAGTACTGCTGCAGATGCAGCTCATCTTCTACAAATCTTTAATGAAAAATGCACTAAAGTAGTACAAGTGTGAAGTTAAGTATTCTCAGAACACATAAAATACCAGCTTAAAAGCACCACTGCATTGCCAGATGCACCGCTGCCATCATGAGAAAACTAAATATTGAAACAAATAGAGCAGCACGTATTCATGACTGGAGGATCTGTCACAGACTGATCCATTTCAGCTGAGCAAAACACAGAAAGGAGTATTGTAGCAGCAAACAAATAGGTCGGATTAGATGACCAGGCAGCTCACTCCTGGTATTACCTTCCTAACCGCAAAGGCCTGCGTACCCACTGAAAGCCAGTGCTGGGCAGCAAGCCTCCCTGGCATACACCACGGATACAGAAGCCCTGCCATTTATCCCCAACAGGCTTACAGGGTACGCAGGAGCAAGCCAAAGGCTCAGCAATTAGGTATGCGTCGGTGTGACCGATGAGCCGAAGTGCCTGCAGATGCTGCAGAGGAACAGCCACACCCAGGTGTGAAACGCTCCTGCCGAGCACACCTCCTGCCTACCTCTGAGGTAGAAAAGGGCTTATTCTTATCTCCAGTGACCACCTGCAGAACAGTCTACAGTATTTGTTTTGTGCAGAAGCTCTGGCAGATACAAGTTTGTACTCCTACGAACAGTCTCATGTCACCCATGCCCTCCTGCTCTTCCTGCAGAAATCACTGGCTGCTTTTTCATCCCTTAAATTAACCGTATGATTATGAAGTGTCAGATGTATTTACAGACAAAGATCTAACCAAAAATATACATACGCTCTCCAAGACATTAACAGGATTATTTAAAATAAAAGCATGTTCCTTGGGCTTCAAAAGCAGTGAGAAACAAAACCCACTCACCTCCCCCCCAGTGATGGACTTGAGGTCCTGAAGCACTGACTCACCTCGTTTCATGAAATCAGGCGTAGTTTTGACAGATAAATTATTAAAGTTTATAAGAAGTGTTAGCACAAAGCATTTTTAGGTTTATTTAAATAAAAATTATAATTTATACAAGACTTTTTAAACAAACAAGATTTTCTTAAAAAATGTACAGGGCAAATCATTTCATTATTTCAATTCTTCATACAGTATAAGTCTTTTGTCAAACAAAAGTTACACTGATAATGCATTATTTACAACTTCAAAATATAGACTCAAACTTCAGACATAAAAATTTTAACATCCATTATATTTCAATGATTAGTAGAAATTAAACATCTGCCAAAATGTACAGAATTCAATAAAAACTACCAGTGTTTTTAATACAAGTTTAAGTAGCAAAAAAAAAGTACATCCTTTCATCTCTTCACGATTGGGTAAAATCTCTTTTCTCTTTGTCTGCAGGAACAACGGTAGGGGTTTGCTGCTGGCATCCTGTGTGATGTTGCTACTAATAAATAGCTTGTTTCATTCAATCTTGCCTCACAAAAGCTACAGTGCATGGAAAGGCATGATTTCATATTTCAGCTTTTTTTGCCTTTTGAATTTAAATGGTCACTGATAAAGCATTAAAGCAGTCAGTCTTCATCTCCCTTTTTTTTTTTTCCTCTTTAAAAGGGACTCAAACTAACCAATGCACTTCTAAAGAAGTTAAATCCAATTACACATGAATGATCCAGCAATGAACCACAGACATCAAAACAGAATTGCAAATATAAACAGCAAACAGACAGACAGAATGACAAGAACATCACTTTCTGCTATTAGAAAGTTGCACTTTACATTAAGTGGTATGACCCCGCCTGTTACTGAAGTACAGCAGGCTATTCTGCAAAACTACATAGGAAGATTGGAATTTAAGGTGAACTTCAGTGTAATTACAGAAGTCAAGTATGTATTTACTCACTGTCCATCCCCTCCTGCCCTCCAAACCTGTGAGGGTGTAGCAGGAGAAAAAGCACAGGAGTACCTGCGAGCGAAAACCGAGGTTATCTTCTAGTGTCTCTGACGTTACATATGCCACAGGAGCAGTTATGTAGCAGGAACCTGGACAACCCAATGTAAAGTGCACTTTGCAAAATATGTACATAGATGTTTGTCAGTTATTTTACAACTCTATTTTTAAAAAAAAAATCCAGTCTGTTTTCTATATATTAGAATGAAACAATGTTGCACTGCAGTTTGCAGTAGGTTTACTGCTTTAAGAATTGCTAATTTTTACATTCACACTGTTAAAGTGCGGATTAATTTCAAACATCAACACATTAGATTTTATAAGAAGTTTCTAATTTCTTTGTCCAGAAAAAAAATTTAAGAGCATATTGTACGCATGAAACAATTCAGTCTGGGAAAAGGATAACAGTTTCTTTTCTCCCTCTCTGAAGCCTAGGTATGGTTAATTGTCCTGGCACCATCAGCACAGGACCTATAGCCCCTCCAGGAACCAGAATCTAGGACGACCCTATATGCTAGGGTCAACCATTGAAGGGTAGGAAGGGGAGGAGGCAATAAGTGCAAGTCAACTGATATCCTACCGAAACTGCTGTTGTGATCAGAGTGAAGGTATAAATTACACTTGAAAAATGATAGAAAAATAAGAAAAAGAGCATGGTCTCTGTAAAAAATATAGTTTTCTGTTTCATCAAAAAAAAAAAGGATAACCTTAAACACACCCAAGGGATTTTTTTCTTAAGACAAAATGAATGAATCTGATTAAGATTTATATAACATTAAGCGATTTTAATGCCTATTTGTTAGCCACACTTACTATTCAAGGAAGCTTCTAGAAAGGAAAGCCAAATGATAATACACAGCAATTACAAAAAGAGATTAATTGATTTTAAAGTAGGTTTGATGAGAAAAATTAAAGATCAAGGATTTTTACATAAACATAAAACCTGAATGTGTAAAGTGAAGAAACCATAAACTGTCAAGCTACATCCATATTACACAGTGGCAAAATGGATTTCCCACCAGCTTCACTTATATTTTAAGTTTTCAGGCCCTGAGTTACAGCATACCTAAGGAGGTGTTAGAAATGCACCCCTTTTTCAGGTCACGTAAAGACATGCTGAAGCGCTACTCTAAAGGGAGAACTCAAAAATAGCACTTTAGCCATTACGGTGGATTCTACCCCGTTCTTGTTCACTTTTCCACCCAGGGCACAGAGTTTTACCCTGTCAGTGTTTCACTTTACAATACCCAACCAAATCACAGTATTCAACAGTATTTCTTGATATCAAGTTCATATTAAGATCTTCGTATCGTACCTCTTCACGGCCAGACTGAAATAAGGTTCGTACAGTTTGACTGCCACCTTCTTTATTACTGCTGCATTTGTTGAGAGACTTTAATTAAAAACTGTGCTAAGAGTTAAACACCCTTTGGTGTTTGTCTCCCCTCTCCCTCCTTCATTTTACCCCTTTCCCTATAAAGAAAGAAAATTCCTGTTCAAAAAAAGAGAAAAAAACCTCCGTGAAATTAAGTCCCATTTTTACATAGGAATTTGCATCTCCATTGCTTTTTTGGGGGACATTCATATAATGTCTGGAGACATCCACACTACTCAACTCAAAAGACATAGCAAAAGAAAAGACATACTGGAAGGCTTGGTATAACTCCTACTGTGCTTTCATGCAAATGCAAATAAAATTCTAAACCTCTCAGGTGGGTGCTATTATGTAGAGTATAAAAGCTTTCTAATATTAAAGACAAAGGTCAATATGTGCTTTGCTGCTGGAAAGGCCTGAGAGAGTTTAGAGAAGGAGCACAGCCTTCCTGTTTTACCTGGCAGTTGGGTTTAATTGTTACTAAAATTTAATTTTGCAAGGGGAAAGACAGCAACATACCAATGCCCCTCAAATTATACTTTGAAAAGGAACTAGTGCTTTCAGCTGCTGTATTATAGTGTTCTTTTATCACGAGGTAACTCAAGAGAAAACCCAAATTAAAAAAAAAAAAGTAGTAATGTCTCAGTTTAGTTTAATTATTCCCATCTGCCCCAACACAAAAAGCCTGCACGTTTTAATGCATTAACATACAAACACCTTGTACATACAACATGTACAATAGTTGAGCCCTTCTATGACAAGTATCTACAGAAATACAAATATAAGATGCCTAACATTTTAGGAACAACATTTTGGTGCCCTCTTTTATAAAAAGTATCTGCCTACCCTCCTTCCTCTTACTTTGGTTAGTTAGGAAAGGAAGATATAGTTACAAACTTTCTCCTCCAATTCACTGCACAAGCAATTTAAATGTCTACACAGAAAAAATTGAACCTAACCAAACCAGTAAAATACCCTTCTGCAATGCAAGAATTAGCAAGGAGGAGTTATTTTAAGTGCAGTTATAAATATGGAAATACTAAGATGATAATACTTCCTTGGCGTTGCTATCAGTTTTAATAAAGAACCCAATTAAAAACTCTGAGCTGAAGAGACTTCAGGCTGCTGCAGTCATCATTCTCACATCTCGGGGAAAAATAACTAAGATAAAGGGACAAATGTATCCCAATGATATCAGTGGAGTTAAAGGGATTGATCTGTTTCACTTCATTATTTAGTCAGTTCTCCAAGTATCTTCCCAGCTTTTAATGTCAGTAAATAAACATTAAAAGTGCTTAATGTGCAAGGCTAATAGTGATGATAGCACTTTCACTGTTTTGTTTAATTTTGTTTTTTGTTTTTTGTTTTTTTTTACAAAAACCTTAAAAACAAACATGAAGGCATATATAAAATACACTTGATTTATGTAACAGATAGAATATAAACCACCAGACAAGAAAAATTATTGCAAAATAGATGAGGATGTTCATTTTTTTCACTACCAAGTTGTAAAATAAAAACTTTCCTTTAGATCTTCTAAGATAAGATACTAGCTCTCGCTGCTTGACGATGCAGAGGTTATTTTCACATATTGGTTGAAAATTGTCTCAAAAGCTTCATCTCTGTGTACCATGGCACCAAACACCAAAGGCTAAATGACAGAAAAAAAGATCATGTCAGCCCAGAAAAGAAAAATCTTCCTCTACATATAGTTTTGGCCAAATCAATAGGAACAGGAGATGAACTGTGCTTGAAGTGCATTAATAAAGACATAAAAATCCTTTTCTCTACTAAATTCTTGGATATATGGCAGAGTTTCTAAGACTTTTTTTCACTTCTCCATCTTCTTTTTAAAACAATCATGGCATAAAATGCATCTGCACAGAGTATTAGCAATGGAGAATACTTCAACTCTCTCTCCTCTCCATCCGCTCAGTGCATGTTTTCCTGATTGACCTCTGCCTCCATTAAAGATATCTAAAAATCTTTATCAGTGCCTCTTTGTTTCAGCAAATAGAATATTTATTTAGGTAGATGAACATTTTCAACCTTGTAATTAAGAAGTACTTCTCAATATCAAACAATGAGCAGAAGGCCTGGTACAACAGTAGTGTGACTTGGAGAAAAGTTATTTATAGGTGATCAGTTCAAAATAAGGTTCAGTCATACATTAAGAAAAGCTTCAGTCGCCCAAAGGGTATTTGAGGCTTAAAGAAGCTTAAAACTTTAGCACCATAAGACTGAAACAGGAAAACTGCATCTGAGGGTCAGGCCCTTCCACCCCAAAGCCTTCTCACCCACAGATACTCTCAAGCCATCAGCTTTTTGTTCCAAACTGCACAGCAGAGCAGCCCCCATGCTCCTGATGACAGATGCTGAGGGAACGCTCAATGGAGGTAATAAAATAATGGAGCAAATCTTTCTGAACTGTTATAGTAAAATAGTCCATATGCAGTAGAACAAGCTAAACGTTTAAATCATTAAAAATCTGAAGCCAAATATACTGANTGACAAAAAAAAAAAGAAAAAAAAAAAAAAAAAAAAAAAAGCCGAACACTGGCATAAGGGGACAAAAAAAGTCTTCATGCTGGTGCTAGCCAGAGAAGGAAGACAAAAGGGCACGAAGTCAAACACAGCAATACAGATACAGCTAGCTACTTACTTTTTGTGTAGATGGTGTTGATACAGCAATACCCATCCCTGATCCCGGGAGAACAGAGAGCACTTTATACTAAAAAGAAAAAAACACACACCAAAGATATCTTATGTACTGAACAACTGCAAAAGGTGCTGAGAAGGTTATACAACTTGTCACTGGTGTATCCTCCCAGACACAACTAATAGACCTCTATTACAAACAAGAAGAGGCCAGATGCTGTTCTCTGACCCCGGAGTCAATGGGCACGGCATCACTCGTACAGCAAGAGCCTGCCTCTCCTCTTTCTCCCACGTGCCACAGCACCCAGCCTGCCTGCTGGAACCAGCCCCGGCCCCAAACCGAGCACCCCGGCACTGCTACGGCGTGTGAGTGCTGGCCCAGCCACGATGCCAGGGACCACACTGGCAGCTGGATGGTGCAGGCAGGTAGTACACCCCAGCCCTATGTGTATATACCTACGTGAGAGTGTGCCTGTGAGTATCACCTAGAGGTTTCCCTAGAAGTAACATTCACCCACTGTTTAAAGGAGCAGCAAGGAGACTAGAAAAAGCTTCTTTTTCAAAATTAAATAGACGAACAGGGTACGTATAGGTTGTTTTTTCTTTTTTAAAGGAAGTCTGTAATGCTAAGAAGGAATACAGTTGGCTGAACTGGGGAATACCCCCAAGGGGGAAGAGACCCTGAGTCTGGCCTGTGTTTCCCACCCCCAAATAAAACCAGGCGTGGTACATTTTTATGCTTGGCTGCATGATCCCTCTCTCATCTTCACTGAAAAAAACTACAGAGATGCAAAAGGACCTTTATGGCAGTAAAGACCTACTAAACAATGAGCCAGCATTACTTCAAGTATGATGTTTAAAATCCATCAATATGAATTATTAATTCCAATGGGAATGTGTCTGATGTCATATAAATAGAAGGAATTCATTTGAAAATGTGGAGGTACTTAAGCAGTAGACACCGGGCTGAGGTATTTCTTTGCACAGCATGATTTAATCTGTGGCACTCATGGCCAGTAGATGCAGTAGAAAGCAGAGGCGTCTGTGTTCAAGAGTAGGACAAGTTCAGAGAGGGTAACAAAAAGTGACATTAAACACCACACAGAGTGATGCAAGGTACCAATAAAGCCATTGGTGACTGCAGGCTGATAAATCGCAACCAGAGGAAGGATCACGTTGTACTTTCCATGCTTGTAATGATCCACTTCTTGCCTCTGTTAGTGATGGGATCCCAAATAGATGAAACTCCAGCCCGATCCAGTCTGGCTATTCTAATAATTTACCTTTCTCTACTGACAATAATCCCTCTTCCCTTTGAGGCACCTACTTTTATGATGGTGCATCTACCGACATCAACACCCAAGCTGAAGTTACTATTACACAATTCCTGCTAGCAATAGATCTTCTTAAAGCCTACACAGCTCTAACGCAGGAGTTAATAAACAACACAACTTTAATTTTAAAATAATTCAGAAGTGTAAGGGTTTAGTAAACTATTTGTTTTAAAGCTTATAGTGAGCTTACTTGTGGTGAGTCCAAATGGCTAAAAAAGCAGTTCTGGGAAATATTCTTGATCAAAGAATTACATTTTACTTATAAAAATTATCAGTGGCATGCTTTTTCAAAATAACATAAGCAGAAAAGCAAAACATGACTAGCTGAACAGAAAACGAGCTTTCTCCCCTATTGGCAACACAAAACAGACATACCTTCTGAATATCTGTTATATCCGTTAGCTTTATAACTTTATTTCTTTTAGACGAGCCGGATTTGGAGCTTTCAAAGCACAAGTAACTGAAGACAAGGAAAGAAAATGCTCATTTTGATATAGTATTCTAAAACAAAGCTCTCAATATCCCTCCTGACACTTCTGAAGTTTGAAATCTCACAGGTTAAAATCAGCTTCAAAAAAAAAAAGAAAGAGGCACACAATATGGAATTCAGTTATGCCTTCTAATTTAGAGCAAACATTCATAAATTCTAGCAACTGGATAACATGTCTGAAAGCCCAGAACATACAGCATGCACACACAAAAAAAATCTTGTATTTGTATTACTGCACTGAATGCTTAAACCTGACAAGCATTTTAAAGACACAGGAAGCACGTATATCCTTAAACAGCTGAAATACCAAATCTCAAAAGGCTTATAAATCTTTTACCATCCTAAAAGAAGATTAATGGAAAACACTGCAATAGTTTCATGTTATTGTGATGCAGACAAAAGCTCAGATTTCTAAATGTTGGAGAGTGGTCTCCATCACTAGGTGACATTGCATACAGATGAGTTTTACTTCCATTCATTACACTCCAAAGGATTTTCACTGCAAGATCCAAACAGTAAGGACGATAGTTATTCAGCCCTGGGAGGCTGGGGGGTAAGTAAGGATTTTAAAAAAAAAAAAAAAAAAAAAAAAAAAAAACAAACAAGTACTAGTTTTGAAACCAAGGCTTGAATTTCTATTTTCTTTTTGTTGCACATTGTTTCAAGGAAGCTATACATTCAATTTGCTTTAAAAAAAAGAAACTAAGAGTATTTGCCAAACAACCATTGATCACAACTCTCAAAATACACTTAGCTTTTAGGTTTCTTTTTTGGCGTATATATATAGATAGCATGTTATCCACATCAAGAACTGCAGCTACTAACAACTGACTACATAGAGCTACTCTCCATTCCTATGCAAACCTTTCCAAGGCAAAATCACATTTGTTAAGTGTTACCACACCCCAGATTCAGCTCTCCCTCTCCTCTGGTGCTTTCTTGAGGTTTTAAAGCACCATGAAAAGGCATTTTTGTTTCAAAACATTGTTGAAGGATTACTTTAAGATTCAGTTTTTTTAATGTCCGTTGCATTTCCCTCCTAAGAAATGTGTGGAGTGCAATGACTCACTTTTCTGTGACATAAAGAACTCCATTCCTGATGTAGTCTGTAGGCATCTTCCTATCTCTGTTAATCAAGCAACAGCGCCAGCCATTTTCACACACTGAAAAAGTCATAACAAGAAAGAAATCTTTCTTGAAGTAAGAGACAGGCATTACCCCCAACAGTTTCCTTATAAAACAGCAGAAAACACTCAAAATTAAACTTCAGATACTTAAAACTGGAAGTGTTTACAAAGAAAAGCCTAAATAAGGTGTTTTTAGACATCATAACATCTGTTTTAATACTGGTTTAAAAAAAAACCCAAACAAAAACCACCCACACAATTATTCCCTTTAACTTGGCTACTCCATTTGCATTACCACAAAAGGCACACCAGGCTGTGCATTCTTTCAGAGAACTGTAAGGATGTGGAATGAAAGAGAACGTCTCCATTCATCCTAATTTAAAGCAAGTCTTTTTAATCAAAAGCTTATACCTGTACATTGCACAGAAAGGGAATTCAACTTTAAACTACCCTTGGCTTTTTAGAAAATACTCTACTAATGTAGCCTTCCTGTTGCATAATACCTGCCAAAGGACGCTCATTTTCCGACAGGTTAAAAACTTCATGGAAATTCCCCCTCTTGGTGGTATGAAAACGACTTGTGTCTTCATCTTTGCTTATTCCGGTTGGGGCGCTTGAGCCCACGTAACTTCTGGATGCTGCTGTTTGAAGCTGCAGAAAAATAAACACGATTCCAAAATTTGAACAGCAACATTTAATCTGTGCTCTTAAAAATAACTTGGCTAACCATTCTTCCTAAAACAAAAATCTGTAATGCAACAATTTTCATTAACTACTTCAATAAAGTTATCTTCGGACTATTGCACTATACTATTGCTATAGCACAAAGCTCTAATGTGCTATCTGAAGATCACCTTTCAAAGTGCTGCCCTTTGATGGAGATCCTTTGCAGGGGTGAAAGCACATGGTGCTAGATGTAGCTCTTAAAACACAATTTTTCTACAGTAAAGGGTATATATGATTAGATACAGCTAAGTCACTGCACACAACTCCAATCATTATACTAGTGGGACTAATAACAGTTAATATATTATCAATACTTGGCTTGTCTTCAAGAGACAGACCAAGCACAAAGTATTATTGCACAAAGTAAGTTTAGAAAGAAAAAAGAGCAAACAAAGAAAAAAAACACACAAAACTGCATCAGCTCATTAGGAACACATATGCTGAAATTGAAAGGAAGTTTTCCACGCTACGATCCATACCTTTTCATGCCCTGACAGCTAGCAGGAAAAGAAACAAACAACACAAATGTGACAGTGACAAAAGAAAAAAGTGAAGTCTATTTAACACTATAATACATAGAATAAAACATGAACTGAGTGAAGCTGCAAAATCTTGCTCACAAACCAAGAGACTACACACAATGAATGCAATTAAAAAAAGAAGAGTTATCAGTGGTTAGAGCACATCAGTTCAATTTATTCAGGTTAGAGCCATTGAGCTTTTCTTTGCTTTGAAGATGCACTGAATTTTGAGAGTGTTGATATGTGAAATAAAATCAGAATGGCTGTCAGCATCCTTGGAGGGGGGGGAAGGTAGCATGGAGTTCTCAAAAAGAAAGTATCTGAGTAAAATCTACTTTTAAACAGAGCTCCTGAGCCACTGGAGACTGCCCTAGCAAACAAGCCTTGCTTCTGGAAGGACGGCAGGCAGTTTCTTTTGGAAAGCTTGCTTGCGTTTGCTTTTTCATCTTGGTGGGGCACCACACGATTCCAAAGGCTGGCTTTTGTCATTGAAGGATTAACAGCTCCGTTCTTAGTCCTACTGTACACATGCAGTTAAACAACTGGCAAACTGACAACATGCAAGCTCAGGACTAAGCCCTTCTTCTGTAAAGGCCCGATGCTGTCGGAGGCCAACCAGCCTCTGCTGCTTTTTTTTGCACATAAGTTGGCAGCACTTGACACTTTGCAGGATTTAGCACTAACAAAAGAAATCCAAAGCAAATGAAAAAATGCACACTGCAATCACTGACTAGAAACCAGACTGACAAAACAGGCATGACAGAGGGTATTTACCATCCAGCTTTTAGGGTAACTGTAATACAACGATGCCTCGGGGGAAAAGAATAAAGAAAGTTGACATAGAAAGAAATGGTTGATGATAACTGTACTCTTGCTTCAGTTACTGTCCCTCTGCTGTGCCCTTAGCAACAATCGAGCCCCTGGAACCAAGGAAAATAATAGCTTCTCCAGCAATTTGTATGCAAGTAAAGATGAGATGAATCTTTGGAAGGCTTTCTTGGACAAGTTATTTGGCTCCATATGCATGTAACCAGGTGAAGCTCCATGGCCCAAAACATACAAAAGGTCAGGGCAAGAGGTCTAATGCTTTTTGCGCTGGAATGAGGATTATTCCTGCTCTCTTCTACCCCTCTTCCTCCCCACCCCCTTTTTTATAAAAATTTNTTGGCAGCACTTGACACTTTGCAGGATTTAGCACTAACAAAAGAAATCCAAAGCAAATGAAAAAATGCACACTGCAATCACTGACTAGAAACCAGACTGACAAAACAGGCATGACAGAGGGTATTTACCATCCAGCTTTTAGGGTAACTGTAATACAACGATGCCTCGGGGGAAAAGAATAAAGAAAGTTGACATAGAAAGAAATGGTTGATGATAACTGTACTCTTGCTTCAGTTACTGTCCCTCTGCTGTGCCCTTAGCAACAATCGAGCCCCTGGAACCAAGGAAAATAATAGCTTCTCCAGCAATTTGTATGCAAGTAAAGATGAGATGAATCTTTGGAAGGCTTTCTTGGACAAGTTATTTGGCTCCATATGCATGTAACCAGGTGAAGCTCCATGGCCCAAAACATACAAAAGGTCAGGGCAAGAGGTCTAATGCTTTTTGCGCTGGAATGAGGATTATTCCTGCTCTCTGCTACACTGCTTCCTACCTACCCGTTATATAAAGAGATTTAAAAAAGGTATTTAAACTTCAGTACAACATCCCATCCAGTGGCTGAAGATGTGAGAACGTTCTGCCCTTACTTCTAGTCCTTCCTAAAACAGGCAAATGTTTCCTCTACCCTTAAAAGAAGCAGCTAATTTATCCATAACCACCCAGGCTGGAGACAACCTATGGTCGATTACTAAAAGAAAAGCATTGCATCCAATTCTGATAAGCCTTAAATCTAACTGGAAGTGGTTGGATTTGTAATGCTGGAAGTGTCCTGACTGTCTAAAAAAGCCACCGACAGCCTGGAGGTAGGAATACCTAGAGGTATTCTTTTTCACTTGATCTGTCATCAGCTTTTGACACACAACTTTTACCCATCAGATAGTGTTGTCAGGATTGCTCTCTAAGGACACAGGGTCAGAGAGGTGGCATAGGCAACGAATATTGCATTGTGTCTATGTTTACAGTGCCTTGTACGCTGTTTAATGATAAGAAGCCAAAGCAAATGCACATATGCTGGCCCTACATGCTTTTGGGCTCTGCCTTTTCTATGAAAAAAATGAAAAACCTATTTGGTTTTTAACTTTTTGTACAAAAATCTATTTTTTTATACTACAAGGTTTCCAGAAATCTCTCAAGGGGTAGGACAGTTTATCCAAAATTACTGAGACCAAGTTAATGTTTTCAAAGACATTTGGGAGCAGATAATGCTGTCCTGCACATCCTTTCCAGGGAGACAAGCCAAGCCCGTCAAGTCAGACACAGTAGTACTAAAACCC
>VYZW01043423.1:44799-59365 GCA_013401315.1 Balaeniceps rex | reverse complement strand
CAGGCTAGTCACTATTGAAGTCTGAGCCTGCAACCTCAGGACAAAACAAGATGGAACCAAACAAAGGAAAAAACAGTAGTGCTGGAAAATAAAACTTTAGTTACGTGCAATGATTTGAGTTGAAATCTCAGTGCTAGAGAAAAACAGGCCCAGTGCAGGACCTAATTGGCTTTTCAAGACCAAGAAAATGAGTGCTGGCCTTGGTCTGTTAAAGGCGTTGCTTTTAGTACCTTTTTCTGGCCAAAATATTATGAAATGTGGCTTCATCTGCTAAGGTATATTCTTTTGAAGGGAAGGCAAAAAGAATACAGACAAGAAAAAGAAGATATATGTAGGATTTTTTGTTTAAGCTAAACAAAACCTGTCTTTCTGCATACAAAGTTTTTTTTGTGGAATTTGCAAACATTTCTTTACTTCAGACAAATACATACTGTAAACCCTTATACAGCAGTGGTTGCAAGTACCAAAATGATATGCTCTTGTTTTCTTGACTAGCCTGCCTGTCTCTAGTCAAAGCTTAGGATGAATACCTAGTGAATATATCATCAAAAGTCACTGGGTAGCCACTAGAATTTACTAGGATGTGAGACCAAAAGGGTTGTCAAGCATTGGAACAGGCTGCCCAGTGAAGCGGTTGAGTCAGCATCCCTGGAGGTATTTAAAAGACATGTAGATGTGGTGGTTAGGGACATGGTTTAGTGGTGGAGTTGGCAGTGTTAGGTTAACAGTTGGACTTGGTGATCATAACGGTCTTTTCCATCCTAAACGATTCTATGATGCTATTGTATGAAACAGTCATCTTTAGACAGTTTCATTTATTAATTCTACTAATATTTCTTATTTTCCTACAGCATCATGAATCATCTCTGGTTATGACTACATAGCTGCCCACGGAGCTGTGTGAAGAGTTGTACATGCAAAACAATAACAGCTAAATTTACTTCAATGCTGGTGCCACAAAAAATGAGAAATATGTATTTATGCACAGTGCCATGTCAGGATTCTGCTGAGCAAAACTGACAGATTAGTGCATAATAGTTAGGAGGAAAAGGCAAACTGTCACTTTCATATTTAGTTTCTGTAATGCTGAATCAGTCTTAAGACCTTTACTCCCCTTCAATTTGTCTGATTGCTTTTTGTTACTGTTTGTTGATATTAATGCACATTTGTGTGGTACCTTTTAGAATTGTCAATCTACTAAAAAGAATGCATGGTAATACCAAGATAAACTTATAATGTTTAGTTCACAGAAATATAGAGTTAAAGGAAATGTAATATTTTGAGGGACTTGAAGAAGTCATGTAGTACTTCTCCCTGTGTGGAAGCAGGATCAAATGTCTTTAGTACATCCTTAACAGATGTTCCTTTGCCTCAGAAAAAAAAAATTCTCTAGTGGTGGATGCTCCGTAATCTCCATAACCTGTGTGCCAACATAAGTACTGAGATTTTAAGAGCAAAATCTGTCAACAAATACTCCACAAACTTCAGACAAGATTGCTGGAAATCAGCTGTACGCTTTTAAATGTTGCATCAGCCAATTTGTTTTCAGTATAGGTGTAAATAACCTGACAAGTTACTATGCAATAAGGTGTCTCTTTTAGCTTGGCAAATCTGATTCCTCTGGATTATCAGATAACTTCCTGGTGTCAGAAATTAAAGTCAGTTCTCATTTCGCCTACACATAAATTGTCAGTTTTCTTCAACTGGCAAAAATTCTGCCTTCTCTTGTGCTTTCTCTGAAGACAAAAGGACTGAAGAAGTACATGGGTATTTTAACTGGCACATAACACGTTTATTCTTGGCGATTACCAAGAAGGTTAGCACAAGCAAAACTTCATTTGCCATTAAAAAATACCTGAAAACAATAAGCATGGTGACATTTTTATTAGAATTGTACTTAAAACCAGCCCCTACTCCCTTCCCCAATATATGATTTTAACAGCTGTTACAGAAAAGATAATTTCTGGCATACTTTCTTTACAGAGGAAAGGTAAATGCTAACTCATTTTTTATTTCATCTGGTACTAGATCTCACTCCTTAAAACATTAAGATATTGCTCTCATTCCGTTAACAAAATTAGGCTTCTTAAGGAACCATTTAATCATATACTTAAGTCTCCTTGTAGTCACTTAACATGCAGCATTTGATTAAGTAACTTAATCTGATTTCTTTGACCTGTCATGGAAGTGCTCATGCAAGTAAGTACTCAAGAATTTGGTTTCCAAATCTGGCTTTTAGGAAGCATTCAAGACACTCCTTTCACTTAAAAGTAAAATACAACAAAAAATGGTTGTGTTTAGGCAAGAGAAGAAGGGAAAACAATCTCTTTACCCGTTATCTCAACTTTTGAATTTACTTGAGACAAAAGAAAAAAAAGAAAAAAAAAAGAATTGAAAAGTATTTCTCTCCTCAGGACTGTATGAGTCACCTTCACACCATGAATAAAGCAATTTCTAACTAGATGTCCTGAAACCTGAGATGCCCTCAGTGACACAAAAAACTTCACGTCGGAAAGGATGGAACCTCTAGAATATAGGTGGTGTGCATATTCTGGATCACAATTTTGGATCTAGACAAGTAGCTGTGTCTATAGAAGAGATTAAAAGGTGCCCATGAACATTACTAATCTCTTTGGCTAACAGGGACAGTCTGGTCTAGATCAAGGTAGCATGTTCCCCAGATCTCCAAAGCAGGATGGTTGCTTGCAAACCGCATAGCAGGAACAGTCCCTGGCATATTTTACACCTTGAACTGTGACTGGGAATTGTCCAAGAGATTGTTAAATGGCATGTGCAAAGGATTACTAACAGTTTTTTTAATGTAGACAATCTTGTCCTGATGCCTGTGAAAATTCCTGGGCACTATTTGATTTATTAGTATAGATGTGGACTTTAATTTCACCTAAGTCCAACATTACATGTCAAAGTGTTATCACAGTATTCTGGAAACAGCAGCAGTATAAATCACCCATTTTTCAGTCACTAACATGCTAATAAATGTGTAGGTTCNTGGTTGTGTTTATGCAAGAGAAGAAGGGAAAACAAACTCTTTACCCGTTATCTCAACTTTTGAAGTTACTTGAGACAAAAGAAAAAAAAGAAAAAAAAAAGAATTGAAAAGTATTTCTCTCCTCAGGACTGTATGAGTCACCTTCACACCATGAATAAAGCAATTTCTAACTAGATGTCCTGAAACCTGAGATGCCCTCAGTGACACAAAAAACTTCACGTCGGAAAGGATGGAACCTCTAGAATATAGGTGGTGTGCATATTCTGGATCACAATTTTGGATCTAGACAAGTAGCTGTGTCTATAGAAGAGATTAAAAGGTGCCCATGAACATTACTAATCTCTTTGGCTAACAGGGACAGTCTGGTCTAGATCAAGGTAGCATGTTCCCCAGATCTCCAAAGCAGGATGGTTGCTTGCAAACCGCATAGCAGGAACAGTCCCTGGAATATTTTACACCTTGAACTGTGACTGGGAATTGTCCAAGAGATTGTTAAATGGCATGTGCAAAGGATTACTAACAGTTTTTTTAATGTAGACAATCTTGTCCTGATGCCTGTGAAAATTCCTGGGCACTATTTGATTTATTAGTATAGATGTGGACTTTAATTTCACCTAAGTCCAACATTACATGTCAAAGTGTTATCACAGTATTCTGGAAACAGCAGCAGTATAAATCACCCATTTTTCAGTCACTAACATGCTAATAAATGTGTAGGTTCACATTACACATTCAAAACTATATTTTACATATGTTGAAATCATGCATTCTACAGACCTTTGAAATGTGGGAACATTTAAAAAAAAAACAAAACAAAACCAAAACAAACAAAACAAAAACCACCCACCCCCCCAAAAAAAAAAACACAAGTGTGATCTAGGATTTATGAGCACAAATTTGGGTTTGAGGTTTGGAGTTTATACCCAGATTGCACTAAAATGTTGTGTGATCTGGTGTTAGTATCTCAGCCCATATTTTTCCATCTGCTAAATAGTAGTGGTGCTTATCTGTCTACCTGATAAAGATATTGTGAAAGTTAATTACTAATTTCTGTACCGTGTTTCCAGTTGAAACAATGATTTCTTGAAGCCAGTATAAAATTCTGTTTTCCTTTTAATAAAAAAGGATATATGTAAAAACTAAGTGAATGAAGACTTCAACAGTAGCCATGATAATTGGAGACTCAGGCCCTGGTATATTCAGCTCCACTGAAGTTAATGGAATTATATCAAAACCAAAATTTAACACACCGTATTTAACAACCAGTGAAGACTCTTCCTATTAAAAGGCTTCCTTGTTGCTTTTTCCTTGGGGCTATCTTTCAGACTGTGATTTTTTTTTACATATTCAAACAAAGATCAATAACTTCTGAAAGTTGAAACAAAGATTTCTGTCTCATACTGAAGTGTAAAGGAGCTCCTTTGTCTGTTAAATTGGTAATTTGTGGCCGGCAGAGACATTTCTGATGCTACCTGGATTACATTTCACACATCCTCTCCACTTAGCCGAATTTATCTTGCCCCACAAAAAATAAGAGAAGATCCCATGCAATCTGAGAGATGCTATAGTTATACCAGTTGTTGATTCTTGCTTCCTTGGTCAATCCCTATAGAGAAAGTTTAATTGGATAGCATATTAAAGGACTACGACAATGGAATGTGGCACTCACTGTCTGCAGATTTTCTTTTTCAATAAACCATTGCACTATTTGTTCTGAGCAGATGAGTAGCACAAAACTTGGCAAACAAAACCAAACAGAAAATGTAAAAATGTTCTCACAATTCTGAAGGACAAAAAAAAAAAAACCAAAACACCCAAAAAGCAAAAAAACCCAACCCCCAAGCCCAAAAAACCCCAAACAAGCCAAGAAGTTTTCCTGTGCATGCTGTGAAATGATATCTCCCAAATACCTTTCAAAATCTTGAAGATTTCAATTTTGCCTTTTATGTTAAAAGATATTCAACCAGTTTACTAGCTAAAAAGATCAAATCCAAAATGTGATATAAGTAGTTCCACATCAGATGCCAAACCCAGAACTAGTAGGACTCTGGAGCAAGTTCTAGAAAGGAACCAGGATATTTTCAGTTGAGTGATCTATCCTCCGGGCTACGGACTTAGGCTCCTGCTTGTTCTCTTAGTACCCAGGTATAGGGGGACATTTTTGACAGGAGACTTGACTCACACCCTGGCAGATGTGACCTTCTGGAGGCATTTGAGTATGTATTTCAATATGCTCAGACTCAGAAAGGTCACCAAGCTTGTTAGGTTGAGGTTCTGCCAAGTCTGCCCAGAGTACTGATCTGCAAGTGTTTCTTCCAAGTATTTCACATCAGACAGATAGATACCCAGCCAGTTCACCCAACCATTGAGAAAAGATGGGCTCCAAAGGGGGACTGAGGTACCTATGGCCTGCTTTGTCACTGGCTTCAAATGTGCCCTATGACTGATTTACATTAGCATTAAATATTAGCATTAGTATCACTTTGGTGAACCGTAGTTTAAACAAAATTTACCATTTCCTCGTTAATGTTTTGGCACAGTTTCAGATTAGTCCAGCTGGGCAGCTGCTTTGCTACTTTATAATTTCAGCTAAATTTTTTTATTATTTTTCCCCAAATTATCCTGTTTTCCTCAAAGCTTCTACCTTAATCAACACATCATGTAACTCCAGCAGACACCAGTAGGAGACATTTTAAAACAGCAGGACTCAATTCATCTTCTTTAAGAGAAATTAGTCATTAACATGAGATTGAATGATAACTGCCAATATGGCAGTGTAAAGGTGTCATATTGTCACAATGCACTCCTTTACCAATTGAATGTACAAATACAAAGTGTATGAAAGTAACATACATTTGAATTGTGAAATTTAAACTATGTGGAGCTAAGCCATAGCTTGCTATTTTGCATGAGTTCACAATCAAAGGGTCAGTCATTACAACACCATATAAATCTAACATGCAGCTCTAGCAAGTAAAACAAGGGCACACAATGCCAAAGAATTACATTGCTTTATGAACACAGCATCATCGTGTATTCTGTACACTGTTGTGTACTACGTATCCCTTCCAATGAACTCCACCATGTACCTCAAAAAGGCTGGAGACATGTGTTGTCCAGTGGGTCCAGGTGCCTGAGCAGAGAAAGCAGTCCTGGCACACTCAGGGTGACAGCTCATTTAGCTTCCTGATAGAATCACAGAATCATAGAATCATAGAACCATAGAACAGTTTGTGTTGGAAGGGACCTTTAAAGGTCATCTAGTCCAACTCCATCCAACCTGACCTTGAACATTTCCAGGGATGGGGTATCTACCACCTCTCTGAGCAACCTGTTCCAGTGTTTTACCACCCTCATTGTAAAAAATTTCTTCCTTATACCTAGTCTGAATCTACCCTCTTTTGGTTTAAAACCACTACCCCTTGTCCTATCGCAACAGGCCCTATTAAAAAGTCTGTCCCTGATAGGTACCAAAGAGAGCTGGTAACCAGATAGACCGTCATTAAACCTCATTCATGGCTTCCCAGTCATAATTAGCCCTGTAATCCTGTTATTATTTAAAATACTGTGGTGCCCAGTCTGGGGAAAAAAAAAAAGCAGCTTTCTGTGGGATTTTGCACTGTCTTGGATATCTTGAGCAGTGTCCAGGACATACTAATTAGTCTGTGTCCCTGAGCATGCAAATGCACATACCACTTTGCAAGCAGTGCCCCAGGCACTTGCCTACACAAGCCTCTGCCATACATGCATCTGAGATGGCATGGAGCTGGAGGACTACACTCCTTTTTGTCCAGGAAAAGGGTCTCCAGGGCATTTCACTCCTACCTTCTACCCCTGAATACCCCTAGCAAAGCGATGATTTTAAGTCACTTCTCTCAGATTTGGGGTAATAAAAGGGATAATAAATCCTACCAGAGAAAGCCTGTAGAAAGGTTAGGAATTGTAGCTGTACATAAATGAATGTAAAGCTCAAACTTGCACTAGGAATTTAAGTTGAATCTCAAACACACTTATATTTAATACTGCTTCATATGTTATTTAATCATTAAGGAAAGTATTACATGACTCATGTGAAAGAAAGCAAGCAATGTTTATCTTACCATGGATTTTTACATGAATAAATCCCATGAATTAATCTTGCCTAGCTATCACTTGCCTTTAATTTTATAAAAAATATAATTCTAAAGTTATAAATATGAGATATGGCAGAAATATCTACAAAATGAAATAGTACTGGCAGCTTTAGGTACAATATATGAACATGCTCTACTGCCACTTTTTCTCCTTGAAGTTCTTCCAGCCAGCACTGAACAGCCCCAACCTTACTTTGCTTATAAAAACTGACATGATTACAGTCCCTGGCAGTTCAGCAGTTTTCTTGTTTTTACATTCATTGAAGCCTCAGGAAATGAAATGCAAGGAGCACGGATGAAATGAGTGTCTCATGTATAAATTGTATACTCTGACCACTGAGTTATGAAACACACAAAGCCTTAGCAATACTTTATCTGCTAACACACAGGCAAATATTCATCTCCAACACACACACGCATACGTATGCATGCATACAGTATTGTTCAAAACAAACACTCTGGCAATGCAGCAGGTTTCAAACATTTCTGCCTTCAGAATCATTAAGATTTTGTTTTCTTTTTTTATTTATAAATTTTTTTGGCAGAAGTTCTTTCTGACTTCACAGATCATACATCTTGTAATGATGCAAACAAAAAAGGATTTATTTTTTTTAAATTTTATTTTAAAGTCTGGTCAGGGAAGCAGGGGAGAGTGTTACCACTCCTCACCTGTATACTGCTTAACAGATTGAGTTTGCACACAGGAAGATAGGCACCAGATATCTTTTATCCAGGGGGGGTTAGACACATATCTTCATGATTTCTCTCTCCACAAACTTTGGGAAGAGGAAGGAGGGGATATCATTGTGCAGAAATATTTCAGCTGTGCAAAACATCATTTAGGCATCACTGAGTCAAAACCATTGAATCATAGAACTGTTTGGGTTGAAAGGGAGCTTTAAAGGTCATCTAGTCCAACTGCAATCAGCTGGGACATCTTCAACTGGATCAGGTTGCTCAGAGCCCTGTCCAACCTGACCTTGAATGTTTCTAGGGATGGGGTATCTACCACCTCTCTGGGCAACCTGTTCCAGTGTTTCACCACCCTCATTGCAAAAAATTTCTTCCTTATATCTAGTCTGAATCTACTCTCTTTCAGTTTAAAACCATTACCCCCTGTCCTACCGCTACAGGCCTTGCTAAAAAGACTGTCCCCATCTTTCTTATAAGCCCCCTTTAAGTACTGAAAGGCGACAATAAAGTCTCCCTGCAGCCTTCTCTTCTCCAGACTAAACAACTCCAACTCTCTCAGCCTTTCCTCGTAGGAGAGGTGCTCCAGCCCTCTGATCATCTTCGTGGCACTCTTCTGGACTCGCTCCAACAGCTCCATGTCCTTCTTGTGCTGAGGGCTCCAGAGCTGGACGCAGTACTCCAGGTGGGGTCTCACCAGAGCCGAGTAGAAGGGCAGAATCACCTCCCTCGACCTGCTGGCCACGCTTCTTTTCATGCAGCCCATGATGTGGTTGGCCTTCTGGGCTGCAAGCACATATTGTTGGCTCACGCCCAGCTTTTCATCCATCAGTACCGCCAAGTCCTTCTCCGGAGGGCTGCTCTCAATCCCCTCATCCCCCAGCCTGTATTGATATCGGGGGTTGCCCTGACCCAGGCGCAGGACCTTGCACTTGGCCTTGTTGAACCTCATGAAGTTCACATGGGACCACTTCTCAAGCTTGTCCAGGTCCCTCTGGATGGCACCCTGTCCCTCAGGCGTGTCAACTGCACCACTCAGCTTGGTGTCATCTACAAACTTGCTGAGCGTGCACTCAATCCCACTGTCTATGTCATTGATGAAGATATTAAACAGTACTGGTCCCAATACAGACCCCTGGGGGACACCACTTGTTACCAGCCTCCATCTGGACATTGAGCCGTTGACCACTACACTCTGCATGCAACTATCCAACCGATTCGTCATCCACCAAACAGTCCACCCATCGAATCCATACCTCTCCAATTTAGAGAGAAGGATGTTGTGGGGGACCGTGTCAAAGGCCTTACAGAAGTCCAGATAGACGACATCTGTAGCTCTTCCCTTGTCCACTGATGTAGTCACCCCATCATAGAAGGCCACTAGGCTGGTCAGCCATGCTGGCTGTCTTGAATCACCTCCCTGTCCTCCATGTTGGTTAGCATAACTTCTAGAAGGAACTGTTCCATGACCTTCCCAGGCACAGACATGAAGCTGACAGGTTGGTAGTTCCCAGGGTCCTCCTTTGTACCCTTTTTAAAAATGGGTGCAAGTTTTCCCTTTTTCCAGTCACCAGGAGCTTCACCTGACTGCCACGACTTCTCAAACATCATGGAGAGTGCCTTGGCAACTACATCAGCCAATTCCCTCAGGACTCTGGGATGCATCTCGTCAAGTCCCATAGACTTTGGTATGTTCAGGTTCCTTCAGGTGGTCACAAACCTGATCTTCTCTTACAGAGGGAGGGATGTTGCTCCCCCAGTCCCTGTCTTGTGGTCCATCCACTCAAGAGGTGTGGGAAGAGAGGTTGCCAGTGAAGACTGATGCAAAGAAGTCATTGAGTACCTCAGCCTTCTCCCTGCCTGTTGTTACTAGTTTGCCAGTCTTGCTCATCGGGGGGTAACGCTTTCTTTGATCTTCCTTTTGTGGCTGACATACCTGTAGAAGTCCTTCTTATTATTCTTTGCTGACTTTTTCCTATCCAAAAATAAAAGACAAACTAATCTCAATATATATTTTGTTCTTGATATACAATCTCATACTGGGCATAATAACTTGACCAAAGCTGTTATTAATCAATAAGGTCAAGAAGTAATAATATAAATTATATAATTTAAAAATATATATGTATTTAATTATACAACCAATAACCTAAAATTGAACATGCCGGTTCTTATGAGAGCATGGTGTTCTGACTGTAGGAGCACATCCATATCCCATGTTGAAAACTGAAAATTGTAAGGATAGGCTATTAAAAAATGAACCCCTTCTGGGATATAATTTCTAGGAGGTATGTTTTCTCTAAACTTAACTTTTCATTCCTATTCTTCAGAAAGCTGTTAAACAAGTTTAAATAACATAATTCCAAGGTTTCATGTATTCCCTCCTTTACCTAAATTAGAACTGTATTTGCAACATATATCTTAAGCAAATACTTGTTCTAAGAATTACAGAAGAAAGAACTAGATTTCCATCATAACTGTTGTTTTATTATTAATATTGTTGGCTATTAAAAAATACTATTATTAAATATGGTAATGATCAGATCATCTAATTATTTTGCTCATTTCAAATTAAGCTCTCCTGAGGAAAGGTAGTCTGTTTTCCTGGGAATTTATGTCCATTTCAAACAAACAAAAATCATCCTTGAAAACACAAATTGAAAAATGGTTAGGTTCTAAAGACCTAAATCCTGACTTGCAAATCCCAGGGGTTCCTAATTTTTGATACCTCTGCTGTTCAGGCAAAATGCACAGAAGTAAAATGAAAGAAAGAAGTAAAGTTCATCTTCAAAGATGAGATTTAAGATGTCTAAATTTAATCACTTAGAAGAAAGATATCAAATGCATGCTTCTTGGCTTGCAATATCTTAGCAGTCAATAGAAATACGGGCATTTCTAAAATGTGATTTGTCTCCTTGTCTTATATATCACATTTATGATGGAACGAATTGCACTCTGAAAGGCCTATCTGTCCTTTCACCCTATTGTGTTAATGCTGGGAAGCTGAAGATTTTGGTTTTGTTGCAAATGTGTCTATGTTCCAGAAGAGGAGAGGACCACACTGAAGAAATATCTTGAGTTACAAGGTCCAATATTCATAGTTGGACATTAGCTGCAATAATAAATGAGACAGAGAGAAGGAGGAGGTTACAAAATTAACCCTAGTTGAAATTTTCATTTATGCTTAGAGCCAAAGAAAGGTGTAAGCAGCAGAAACTCCAATTAATGAGAAGATAATTGCTGTAACTGCCACAACTGAAAATTGGTGGAACATTTTATGTGGTTAGAAGTTTGAAATCTTCTATAGCATTTTAAGAACAACATAATGATGAAGGGGGCAAAAGGACCACAAGATTCACGAGGGGCTTTGGTCAATGCTTGCTATAAATTAACACATCAAATGAGAGAATAGCAAGGGTTATATCTGGAGTAGTAGTCTTGGATGCAAGAAACAAGGTGTAATGGGGGAATTATCTAACAGATATTCTGAAAGCGCAACACAGGCTAGTAATACATCATTGGAGTAGCTAAAAATTACAAATGATGATTTTTTGAAAGAAAAGTTGTCGTACACTTTGTACCCAAGAGTTAGTAAGTGTACTTTGGATTTCTTTTTGATAATAAAGATTAATTGAATCATTGTATTCAAAACTGGTATTTTGTGAAGTATATACAGGCAAACAGAGAAAAGCTTCACCCAATAATATTTGTGATGTTTCAAAGAGAATAATTTCCCTGTGCTGAAAAGAGTTATTGGGAAGAAACTGCTAGGGTTGGAAAAACAAAAATAAAAAAAAGACTAAAAAGTTTGACTGAAAACAAGGAAATCTTTACAAAGGGCTAGGTAGAAAGTAAAAAAAAAGAGTTCTATAAATAAGTAAAGACACAACATTGGTTAAAACTCTTATGATTCATGTAGGAAGATTTTTTCCCACTAAAATAGTTAGTAGTCAATTTATTTTACTTTGAAATTATTTAAATATTACTAAATACGGGAAATTGATATATGAAGTTAAAACTAAAAATCTTCTCGTAACTGTTACAGCTGACAGTAAAAACACAGATTTTTAAAGACTACTAAGAATAAAAGACCCCACATCTTATCAATAAAAGAACTGTAAAATTAAATAATTTTTTAAAAACCCAAATTTAAAATGATGCAGAGACAGGAAGATTCCAATAAATGTTTCTAACATGTTCTTAAACAGAAGCTGGCTGATATTCTTGTAAAACATGAGATGATGAAGTAGAGTTTCCAGCCCATTAGTAACCAAGACTTATGCTAAAGGCTCTCTGGAATAAACATCTTTAAATCAGATGCGCTAGAGAAAATATCCAAGTACCTTAAAGAAAAAATTGAGATGAATAACAAATGACATTTTAATAAATGTTTTAATATTAGAGAAACTGATGCCAGTGTTCATACAGCCCAATAGGAAATGCCCTTCAGGAATTCATGACTTAAAATGATAGGTTATGCTGTAATCAGATAGAACTTCTAGGATTCAATTTAGTTGCAGTTGGATGAACTTTAGGGACCTGTGACATATGAATTAGAAGATTTAGTGATCCATTTTTTAACTGAACTTTATTTGTTTGTAGGAGTTTTTCCTCACTTACTGCAGAAAATATTTTATAGAATACTATAGGGAATTGCAGGCAAATAAAAGGTGGTCTCATGAGGAGAAGAACAGAATTAATTTGATTTCTATCTCTGAATTTGACTTTATCCTTATTTTTCCTATGGTGACCCATTTCCATACAAGCCACTCAAATGATACCTTTCACAGTTGCTTATTGACACTGTTTTCTTCATTTTCTAGGTTGTTTAACAATGTGAGGTCTGATTCTCAGAACTGGTAAATGCTGCTAATACAGAAGCCATTTAGAGTTATTTTTTTAACATACAAACATTACATATAGCTAAGTGTTTTGAAATATCAAGTCTGAATTGTGTCTAATTTTCAAACAGGTTTTTGCTTGTATTTTTTAAATCTCTTTAATGTCGTTTTTATTTTGAAAATAGGGGAAATATATTTAAAATGAGACTGCTAGGTAAAAAGTTATTTAATGTTTATAAAAAAATCAAGTACTTATGATCAATGGCATAGAAAAATCCAACATAAATGCTAGTAACACTGTTTCCATAGCAGTGTTTGAATAATGTGCAGGAAGCATATACTAAGCACTGAAAAGAAAACCAAGTTTTGATAAGCTCATGAATAAGCAGCTGTTGCCCATTCTGCCCACTAAATCAGAAGGGGTCATCTGGAAAAACTGGTTTGTGATCAGATCATTCAGGACTGTGTGACTTTAAGTATGCATCAGTAGCATGGACTGTACTTTTGCACAGAAAACACTTATTAACATTTCCCAAGCATGAAATCTGTGAGAGCAGAGCTCTGGAACACAACAGGAGACTTGAGGAAGAAGCACAGATGTTGAACATATCTCAGCTCCAACAGGGGAACAAGAGGGCAACAAGGACTTTACACCAAAGATACTTCTGAGTTATCAGTGCTCAGCTCCCTCGTAGGGCTTAGTGATAACAGTAGTTCATGATGCATCTGGATATGGATTATTCCATTATTCTTCCTCAATCTTCCAGACACCCTGAAGACATGACATGGGTAACGCAGAAGTCTTAAGGCCACAAGGACTCATCAACTGCTGTAGAAGATTGGAATATATAAAAAGCCCATCAGAGGAGAGCTGATTCCCCATCTCATGAAGCTGTCAGTGACCGTGACAGCCTGCCAAATAAATTTATTCCCCCATTGTGATTATTAACAGTGATTATTAGCCCTTCACGCTGACACATATCCTCATATTACACATTGTTACTGCTATGATCTTTTTTTATAAGGCCAGGATTTGCTGGATCCCTTTCTTGGGTGGAGAAGGCGTAGTTGTGACCATCATCAGTAACAATCCATTGTCTTCAACCAGAGGATAAGGGAATCATGAAAAATGAACTGCCACAGAGTTCTTTGCATGGTCAGCAATCCAAGAAATGCAAAAGGTTTTCTGTAACTTGGACATATAGCAAATTATTCCTTCCTGAGTTCCTTGTGAAGGTGGAGTGAGCAAATTTATGTAAAAAAACCCATTATGTCCTAAATCACTTGCAGATCTGTGCCTTCCTATCTCAATAAAAAATATGAAAACCTTTATATACCAAGTCTTAAGAAGACACTTTGCTACACAAAACAGGCAAACTTTTGCCTCAAATCTGAGTCAAACTTTTAAGCTTTTGCTGATTACACCAGCAGTGTGAAATAACACCTTTTAAGAATTTTATCTGTGATTTATTCTTTTCTTCTTCATCACAGTAAGGAAAATTAAAAATGCATCTTTCAGACTAGCCATATTTTCTGACGTTCATTTTCATTCAGTAATTCAGTTTGGCTTAAATTATCAGCAAGAAATTTAACCATTGCAAGATACCTTGGAAATAATCTATTTCTGCATATGTTACAGAACTCGCTTGAAAATTTCCTGAAAACCCCCTTTTCAAGTTGGTGAGAAATATTTTCAATTGGACAATTATTTCTTGTTTTCTTTCAATGAGAATTTAAGACATATTTCAGTCCCTAGTTCCTTCCAAGAAAAAATTTATTTTACTTGAGTAACACTCTGTGTATAAGTAATCTTATTTTTGGATCCCCACTCTGAGTTATATGCATCACTACAGAATCACAGAATGGTTGAGGTGTGAAAGGACCTCTGGTAA
>VYZW01043423.1:10988-29730 GCA_013401315.1 Balaeniceps rex | reverse complement strand
CTCCCTTCACTAAAAAGTCCATCGAATGTAGCCCTAAACTGGTCCCCACCACACTTTCAATAGGGTAACTCTCCCTCACACAGACAACAGACTTTTGGGTAGTGCTGGCCCATTTATACAGAATAAAGGGACCAGGGAAGTAGCAAAGATTTCATATCCTGTACTTTGTAATGGAGAAATCCAATTTCAGTAATGAGTGAAAACTCATAATGGTAAGTTGGTTTTTATACCGTATGCACACACACCTACAGTAAACAGCCAAATGTAACAGCATTATCTGATTCCAGTTTGACACAAATGAATTTCATGATCGAGATCACAAAATTACATTTTTAAAAGACTTGCTTCAGAATTATGCTTATTAATTTTATAATTAAGACCCAACCCAGGCAGAGATTAAAAAAAGAAGTTGATGAACCTAATGATTTTTTTTTCCAAATGTAGGAAAAAAACTCTGTTTTTCTTTTCTCTGAGAAATTTCTTTTTCTTTCTTTAACCAACAGAACAAGTTTCAAATTACCAAAGCAATCTTCCTGAAGAGGGTTTTTTTTAATTATTGTTCATTTTGCTGCCCTAATTTTCCCTTCTTTCAAATGCAGTATTCTGCCCAATTAAGCTATCTTTAGGCATAGAAGCTTAGCAAATTATGTTTGTCAGGTGGGTTCTCCCAAGCTTTCAGTGCTCTACTTCCAGCAAATGACTGCAAATAACAAACACACTGACAGAAACAAAGAAGTTTCAGATTCAACAGAGGCTTGACTGGCAAGGATTAGACATAAGAATATAAATTTCTAGCTTGGAAAACAATCATTAGTGATTAGTAACAAAATAAATGCTACAGCTAGCTAAAACAGTTAATACCAGGAAAGGAAATAAGTATGTGAAAGAAAATTTCCTTCATCCCACACCTAAATAATTTGGAGCAATCTAAAGCATTGCCATTTCTGATCTCTACTTGAAGTTATCTTGAGGGCATTCAGCATCTACACGAAGGGGCTCAAGAGCACAAAAGATTAGGCACTGTGCTTCAGGCTCTATAACAGAAAGTACTTATACTGGCCAAAGTGTTTCCTTTTGTCTCTGTTTAGCTGATGGTGCTATCAAATGTCCTTGATTGCCGGCTCTGGAGCCATCAGTTCAGGAAAGACGTGGACCTGTTGGAGCAGGTCAGGAGGAGGGCCACAAAAATCATCAGAGGAATGGAACACCTCTCCTATGAGGAAAGGCTGAGAGGGTTGGGGTTGTTTAGTCTGGAGAAGAGAAGTCTCTGGGGAGACCTTATTGTGGCCTTTCAGTACTTAAAGGGGGCTTATAAGAAAGATGGGGACAGACTTTTTAGCAGGGCCTGTAGCGATAGGACAGGAATGGTTTTAAACTGAAAGAGAGTAGGTGCAGACTAGATATAAGGAAGAAATTTTTTGCAATGAGGGTGGTGAAGCACTGGAACAGGTTGCCCAGAGAGGTGGTGAATGCCCCATCCCTGGAAACATTCAAGGTCAGGTTGGACAGGGCTCTGAGCAACCTGATCTAGTTGAAGGTGTCCCAGCAGATTGCAGGAGGGTTGGATTAGATGACCTTTAAAGGTCCCTTCCAACCCAAACGATTCTATGATTCTACAATTCTATGATTTTATGGCTTCATGAGAACAAGCCTTGAACTGCAATATCGGCTTGAGATTTTTCCTTCCACTCATCCTCTCCATGCTTTATACTTCTTTTTGCTGCAGAGTGCTATCACTGACATTTGTGCCAGCATAACTGTGTGGTGACATTATGAACTGGATCAAAGCATCACTCTATTTTGAAAAATGTTATAACATAAATTAATAAATTATCTGACCTGGATTCTTTCCCTGACACAGTTCATAGCCCAGCTGCACAAGTCAAGATGGTGTCATCGCATCAGCTAAGCATCAGTGGGCAATAAGAACACCTGAAAGTGGTACAATTGCCAAGCCACCATCTTGTGAAGCCACCGCATCAGGTATGAGTGCCTGCAAGGCCTGGCAGATGGTGTATACCAGCTGAGACCAGGAAAAATACTGCTATCTTCAGTACATCCCAACATTTTCTGCCTGGAAATTTTGGAAATTTTTTTTGTATATTTGTCCAGTATTTACTCGTGCCCAACAACCAAACTTTTCATTTTGCACATACTTCTGCAGTTCACACAAAATAAGTCCAATGTTTCTGTGAAATCCCATCTAAGACAAGGTGACTGCAGTGGCAAGAAGCCACTGAGGACGGGCAATCTGAAGGATCACACTATGCCACTCAGCTGCTGCGTGCATGGCAGGAGGCACAGCGAGCTTCTTCCTGTATGCCAGAGCAGGTCTCCAGCACAAGGTCTTTCTTCCTGCTACCCAGAAGCATGTTCAGTGACAAAGCAAGTGAAAAATCTCAATCATTGGTTGTAAGTAGTGAAAACACTCCTTAGGGCAAATTCCTTCTTTCCCTGTGTGAGGGATGAAATAGTTAAACATTTGTCTCAAAGTTTGCCCACAAGAAGTTAACGGAATCTTCTAAGAAACTGTGCACCAGCCTGCACAACCACAAGGACAGTGGCAGGGTCGTGGTGGCATCCTGCTCGGTGTGGACGACTCGCTGTGGGTGTGTGCACGTGGTCGGCACATGAGATCCCAGACATGGGGGGAGAACTCAGACGTAGGGTACGTGCCGTCGCCCTGGGCAAGCAGGGTGCAAAAGGGAGTTCTGCGCAAGCGCGGAGTTGTTGCCTCAGGCACGCAGCCTATAAAAGGCCATCACCCCAAACCCCGGGGGGGCGAACCGACTACCACCACCCGAAGACTCCGTGGGCGATCCCACACCACACCGAAGACTCCAGAAGCAAGGACCCCCAGAATGCCACGGATCCAGGGTGGTGACTAGTTGTGCTCTCCTATTCTGCACTCTTGCTTTATCTTCCACCTTTCCTTCTTTCCTTTCTTTCCTGTTGCTGTTCCTCTTTTTTTTCGAGAGTGCGCGAGTGATTAATAAACGGGTGGACTCACATCTGACCTCGTTTGTGTCTTAATCTCACTCGAAGGGATCGAACTTGAAATAAGAGGTCGGTTAGAAAGCAAGGGGGCCTTCCTCTCATCCAAATTGGATCCTAACACCCTGTCCTCTGTTTCCATTTTGCTGTGCATACACTGTGCATAACCAAGTATTTTGGCTACTGCTTCCGTTATGAGATGATGTGCCTCATTAAAGGAACAAAAATTACCCTCCTGCAAGCAGTTGTCCAGGGATAGGTGAGTATTAGAAGTTACAGAGTTTGAGCATTACAAGGCTTAGAGAAATGCTGGGTTCAGCCTTGTTATCATCTTGAGGTGTAGGTATGAGTGAAACAGATTGCTAGTTACTGTGCTCAAAAAGTATTTGTGATGAAAACTACATGTGAAAATTAAGAGGAATGAGAAAAAGAAATTTAGCCATTCAAATGCTACTGTAGCAATTTCTATTTTATCTAGTGTCCTTAATGGGATCATTGAGACATATACCAACATAATACATTTGATATTGGAAATCCTGAGAAGAAATAGTATTCCTCACACTATGAAGATTCATCGTACAGAAGAATAGCATGGTGTTTTGGGACTTTTTTCCAATGTTGCTTTATATAGTGTAGTCACAAATGTTCTCTGGCTCACTTTACCCTGAAACAATAGGTAGAAAATGCATTTTTGAGAATAAATAGGAATGTTTATTCAGCCACCTTCAGCTAACTAAATGCTGTTAACAGGTTCTTCACATTCAGGCTTCTTCTCTTGAACCTTGATTACCCAGAGAGCTTGATAAATCTAATAGTTAGACTAAGGAGTCTTTCCAAGTGTGTTCTTACCTACAAGGTTCTGTGCATCTCCTTTCCATTTGCACTTGCCAAAGCTGTTTTTAATCCCCTGGCATTTGCAACATTTTCTGGTTTTATAGCTCCACTGAAAGATTCTATTTACTACACACAGTATTCTGGCTACTTTGAATTTGCCTTGCTAACTAGGGCTCTGTATATTTCTTACTCATTTACTTATTTCTCTGAGGCTCAAGGCTGATAGCAATGTCCGTGGGTGATTGTTCACAGCAGAGCCGCAGTCACAGAGGATTCACAGAGGGCAAAGAGAGACTACAACTTATGCTTGCTGATGGAAGCCCCTCTTACTGCAGTTGCTGAATCAACACATACTGATGTTTGGTCATCACCCACAAATATTTTTTGTAGACAAGAACTTCTTTTTTCATAAGGGGAACTTCATCTCCAGCCTACCATAAGACACTGAATTTTTTTTCATTCTAAATGTATCTTACCTATAAAACAAAATATATTTGAGACATAGTTGAAGAAATCCAACACACACCTTGGTTTAATCTTGGTGGTCATCTTACAAACACTGTGTTTAACTGATGATTCTTATTACTACTGCTACACCTTTTATCTAGCAATAGGGGTGGTAGCATGGGTGTTGCGGGTTTCTTCCCTGACATTATCTGTATTCATATATAATTCTTACCTTACCTTGCAGGTTACTGCCTAGATGCCATGTCTTGAGGTCTGACCACTGCTCAGTTCTCAGCAGTAGATACCAGCATGCTACCTATGCCCGTGACTTTTTTCCCCCTAAAGGTGGCCATATCTTTACTTGGCTGCAGTAAATAGAGGCAAAGGAGGAAAAAAATCCACCTAGAAGGCTTTATCAGAGGCCAGTCAGAGAAGTACCTCAGCACACTGAAATGCAGGCACTCCTGCCTTACAGCTCCCACTGAGATCTGAAATCAGTCAATGCTGCCAGAAATCGATATTGAGGGAAGCAACCGTTCTCCTCCCTGAGAGGCTGAATGGCATAGCCTCCCCTCCCCTGAGCTCAGCAGCAACTGGCAGCAACTACTTCTTGCAATAACAAGCTGTTTCTCTGAATCCTGGACTTGGCAAGTTCCATTAGCCTCTGCCTTGCGCTAAAGCTGGGAATCCGCCAAGTAGGAGCCACAACACCTTACACATATCTTTAAGGGAACAGGGGCAGGAGTGGGCAGGCATGGTGAGAGAGCCTGCAGCAGCCTGAAGGGCACACTCAGGAGCAAAAACAGAGACAGAGAATACACGGCCACAGGCACCACCAAAATCAGGAAGCAGGTGAAGGAAAGAGTAGGTGGGAGAAAATATTTCTGAGAATTACTGTGATAGAGAGGAACAAAAAATTTGGAAAATAGTGTATGAATATCTGGATCACACCAGCTTCCTATAATAGAAAAGCTTTCTAGAAAGTTCTGAAAAAGCATTGTTGATTTAGGAGATCACAGATCACTAACATTTTTTTAAACATTTAATTTGACTCCCCTTTAATGGCTGTCATAGTCCCTCACTAACATTTCATTCACTCTACCTGTTCATAACCAGATAATCTTAATTAGAAACAACAAAGCAAAAGCAGAAATGTAACACTCAAAAGGGACCTTTGGGCACTCTGAAGAACCATTGGAATGGCTGCATGTAATAGCCATCATATTATTTCAAATTTGTTTTCAAAAATTATGTGTTGTTTTGCAGTTTTACACACATCAGAAGAATGAAAAGATATGATTACGATGTTGCAGTGTGTCAAAATAATATTTTCAGATCTGCACAAGGGATTTGCTTGCTAAGACTGTAATCATCAGCAATTCCTTTTTGTACAAGTGGGTGTTCATATTTCCTACATACCTCTCAAACCCCAGCTCAAATATTTAAAGTGCTACTTTATTCTGAATTTGAAGCACTTGGATAAAGCATATCTATAAATAAGATTTGCCTCCAAAGTCATTCAGCACTCTTAGTTGAGCTCTGCACTTAACCAGTCTGTTCCTCTGTGTTAGTTTTCCTTAAAAATAACCAGTTTATTGGCATGATAGAGAAAAATCAAGAGGGGGGAAAAGGCCCACAAAGAAAGGCAGATTACACAAAACGATACTGATTTAGCATTTCATTATGGAACATGCTGTTAAGTAGGCCCCAAAGCATTATGTTAAGTAGGGCCCAAAGCATTAATAGTCTCTGAGGTTTTGTTTTCTCCCTGGCTGACTTTAAAAGATTTAATGATCCCAGAACAACACGTTTTTAAATGAACTTTTTCTCCCAGCTAAACATCTTCAAGAAAAGATGTTGGTAAGGCAAAATATTGTGAGCTGTTTTCCCTAAAATTCAGTAGTACATGTTGAAATATGTAATACAGTAATTGCCTAAAGGATTACAACCCCCAGAATAGCTAGAAAAGTAGTTAGCTGAGATTACAGATTACCACACAGCACTTTGTTATTTTACAGTTTCCTTATGCTCTTCATCCCCCCAACTAACACAGATGTTCTCTTCTGGAACTTGTCTGTTGTCGCAAATCTAGAACACCACCTTCATTTTTAATTTTTTTTTTTAACCAGAATCTGCCACAATGGGCTTTGATCCTTCCTAGGGATCCTAATTTGGGAACGTAACTGCAATACAAGAAGACACTTATAAATCAGATTTTCAGATTAAGTAAAATAGAGAAGTTGCCTCTGTGTCAATAAAGCACTACTCTGGGAATGGCTTAAAGCTCAGCTGTGCTAAAGGGGTACTGTGTATTTTAGGCAGAACCTTTTTTTCTCAGAGTCCCACTTCTCCACAGATAAAATAAATACTTCTTGGCATTTGCTAACCTGTGATTTCAAATGGCTTCCATCTAAAAAATGAGACACACCTGGAATGATTTAGTTGCCAAAGTGAAATATGTCGGACTGGCCAGGACACTATTCTACAATTATGCCTTTATTTAAATAAATAGATAACTGGTAAATGCATCTGGAGGCTTGTGAGTGGTTGCAATCAGCTATATACTTAAATATCTCTGCAAGAAAACTACTTTTCCTCTTTTCTTTGTCTAAATATCTACGAGATGATCCTGAAGCTTAGTGAGTCCCGTAGTCTTAATGAGGAATAATGAGAAACCTATCTGGAATAAGAAACATTTCCCTGATAAGCTCACATACATAGTGGTCTGCACAGGCTAGGCTGATTTTCTGTAGCTGAGAAGGAAGAGGGAGGAACAGCCTCATCTCATAGCTAACCATCACAAGTTGTTTGTTATGGTAAGTCAAATGAAATCTTCAGTCTTGTTCTCACTGTCAGTCCTTCCCCCTTTCCCTGTTCCAAAGCCTTCTCTGCCTTCCCTAGAGCTGCCTTGTGTCCCTTCTCTTTGCTCTTTCACCTTAACAGGAAAACTCTCAGCAAGCATCAACAGATGCATCAGCAGATGTGAAGAACTGAAGCATGCTTCAAGGAACAGGAGCAGCATTTGAATGATTGCTGACCCTTTAGTCTTGCCTCTCTTGAATAAATGCTTCTGGCTCTGGGAAAAAAAAAGTTTTTTCTGGATTGCCAGTTAGTTAGCTGTAGAGTCACAGTACAAAAATCACACAATCCTTTCTCAACCAATTGAAACAGATTTGACAAATTCCATATGCAAATGTGTATTATGCCTCTTCAATGCAGGCACATGTTTATTGCATATTTTAACATGAACACTTGTTTCATGTTAAAGAACAGAAAGCGGAGAGAGAAAACACAGTGCTATAAAAAGCTTTAATGATAAGGTTGCTGAAGCTATGCTGGGTCAGCTGCCAGTAGACAGAGGAGACAGGACAACAACAGAACATTTTGATTTGAGAGAATTGACAGAAAGAGGCATGGTGAGGTGGGTAGTTTTGAATTTGAGTTTTTCTAATCCCTGATCTCTCTGTGCGTCTGATTCCATCCTCTTTCTATATAGAGTTTGACTCATATCCATTAATTCCTCTTCTTTTATATGTATTGGGTCTGATCCAAAATTGAAAGAAATCTAAGGAAATGCTATTTGATCCTATGGAATAAAACATATTTTGATACGAATAACATAGGGAAATATATATATAACAGAGCTGCTTTAACTTCCACATAACTATCTGACAACATAAGTCCTGAGGATACATTAAGCCCAAACAAGCCCTCTGCAGTTTCCAGTACCTCTATAGCAGTTGTGACAGAGAGCTATTTCCTCCTTTTACAGCTTTATGTGCTTTATGCCCCATTTTCCTCTCTGTTTTTCTCCTACTTCTTCAACCTCACTCATTTGCTTTATTAAAAATTTGAAAGCAGTATTCATAAATATGTCCATCATTTGAGTAATAAACCTAATGATAAATATGAGTGGTTGAACAGATTAGTTTTTAGTTATGTTGGTGACTTTCTGACTTCTCTCAGAGAAAAATAAGACAGCTGATGTCTTTAATGTTCTATTTTAATTTCATACTTGTTATGATGTTTTATAGTTATCTTAAGAGCCAGTAAATTGTTCTTACAACAGAACTATATTACAAGGAGAATTATATGACATAGAAGAGGATATATTTATGCTTAGCAAGATAAGTAATGTGTTATCAATGCTTTATGAATAGCTTACAAAATATTAAGAAAGTATATTTAGAGAATTAATGTGCAACAAATTTTTTACACATAAGCTCTTTATACTTTCTTAATTATAGTTTCTTAAAAATACTTTCTTGCTTCTTGGGCTGAAATGAGACAGAAAATAAAAGTAATAAAAAAAGTTCAGTCTTCACTAGAAAGATAAAAATGTCTTCATGGTGTGGGAGTCAAATGTGTATTTTCATGTGTTAGGTTCAGTCAGACAGTATATAATGACTGGTATCACTAAGAAAAAAGTCGTGGTGTATGGAACAATTGCATGTAACAAGACATTTACATTAGTTCTACAAAGCATTCTTACCAAAAACCCCACACATGTTATGTATAAAATCAATAGAAATTATTTGATGACTGTAAAATGGTCTACTGTGAAACACTCAAAGTGTTCCATCTCTTTTGCTCACAAACAAGTTAAAAAATTATAAGCAGATAATTTGATCATAATGAATAAGTAGCTGGATGGTAAGAAAAGACTAGATATCAAAAGTTATAGAGATCAAATCTGCAGACTGTAATGAAAAACCATCTTTATACAAGCTCATATTGTTGAACTCAGTAGAGAACATCAGATAGCTAGATGAAATTCTGTGTATAGAATCATACAATAGGTGAATGTTAAGTGATCTAACATGCCGCAATATTATAGCTATTCAAGTTTTTTTTCATAACGTGCCAAAGTGTGTAAACAGGCCTTCTTTCTCAGGAGATTTAAAAATGTAGTTGGTCTTCATTCAATCCCAAGGAGCAATCATACAGGATGCCACATCAGTTCTATTTATTATTTGCAGAAGCGCTTTAAAATTAGGGGAAATTATGTTTTTTCTCTTTACTATTTTCCCATGGTATGAAACTACAGGAGAATTTGATTAAGATTGCCAGGATTTATTTGTGTATTTGTTTCTAATGTGCCTTTTTATAGAATAGTTAACTTATCACTCAAAACCAAAACAAATCAATGAACAAATCAGGTAACACATGAAAAGTTATTACTGGCTAGTTAAAAATAACAAAATCTATAGGTTCATTATCAGGTAACCAAAGAGGAGGTTACATAATACCAAGGAAAAACTTAAAAAAAAAACCCAAACCTGAAAATAAGCTATTGCATGCCATAAATAAAATGGTCATGTGAGAAATCAACTTACATTATTCTCTGAAATAGGATAAATGTCTTCATTTTACATTGCCAGGTCCAGACATTTCAGAACTCTAGGGATTTCACCAAAAAACACAATCAAAGCAGGCGGCAAGATGGGTGAAAGCCTTTAACTCAGGTGTTAGAAATTCTCACTGGCTCAGCCTTTAGAAGACAATTCTGAACATCTTGATATGTGCCTGTATTGCGATAATTTTGCTTAATAGTGACGCCAATGAATGTGGCACATTGTCATTCAGAGAGAAATACTCCTATACTCCCTAGCCATGGTCCTGGGTAGCAACAGAAGTGGAATGTCACTGTTATTGGGGGTACAAATGACAAGGAAAAATACACTGTATGCCAATTCAAACATATATCTATAACCAGTAGAAAATCTCTTTTTCCCAACACTTCTAAAGCTTTGTGGCCACTTTTCTTCTGGGCTTTGCTTTAATACATAGTTGGATGTCAAAAAAATCCTTAGAAATTTGACTAATGCAAGCAAACTAACAGCTTTTGTAGAATTTGAATCAAATGAGGACAGGTATCGGACTGAGAAACACTTGTGTGTTAGTAACTTTTCATTTCAAAAGATTTCTCTGCTCCTGTCCTGGCTGTATAATCTTATTTCATGGAAACATAGGGAGAAAAAAAAAAAGAACTCTGCCTTTGAGAAAGCTATTAGGACCTTTCTGAATAGAAAGAATAAAATAAAAAAGGGTTATACTATTACTCAACTGAGAAACTGAGACAAGAAACTCAGCAAATTCATAGTTTCAACTGGAAAAGCAAATTAAGTGGACAGTGTGTTTCCCCATTCTGTCTCAAACTGTGTTCCTGAGAATGAGTTCAAAAAGGTCATCTGCTTCTATAGACTAAGTTGACAAAATGGGATGTCCTTGCCGCAAAAGTGTTTTTCTCTGCGCAGTGTTTCCTCAGCCTGCAATAGCAACAGAGCTGCAGATCAGGCAGACTGGCTTATGCTTATCACTTCTTGCACTAGAAAATACTATCTCTTACTTCCATGAACTTTTAAAAGACTGCATATTGGTTACAAGGATGGAAAAAAAGAGAAAGACTTCTTATAAAAAGCAGAGTGACAAAAAGTAATAAAAGCCAAAGAAAATTTTTTAATTCCTGTTACTTCTAATGCCAGCTTGGTGTTAAAAATAATAGCTAAGACTAGAATATAACAGGCCCTTACAAGGTTCTTTGGCAGAGACCATAAGAGCAGTCCCATTCACCTCTCCTTGCCCAACTGGTTTCCAATGGCAGCATCCCCCCAGGGGGAGCAGGGCAGGCAGCACCCGCCACGGTCCTTCCCTGCACATGTTCCCCATGACTTCCCCACAGAATAGTGCAGATTTCCTAATGCATAATTTGGACTTGGAGTAGAAAAACCTGAAAAATTTTGTATCTAGATTTCAATTCAGGTATGGATATAAAAATCTGCTCAGACTCCTGTAATACCCAGGTCTTCTGCATCTACATTTCTGAGAAGAAAGTGCCCTGAGAACAAACCATTCCCTGATTTCTGGTATTCTGAAGGGGTTTTATTCACATGCATCAGAGATGAGTGGTCTAATCCCTCCATCTAACATCATAAGAAGCAGCTGACTGTCAGGAGCGTTACTTGCTTTGTCTGTGTCTCAGCCCTAGAAAATTCAACTTTTGTGACTGCCAAGGTGGCATCAGTACTGCTTGGGGAGTAGGAGGAACGTTGACCCATTTGAGAAGCAGCAGCTGAATCTCTGTCTCTTCCAGCCTCTCAGGTGCAGAATGAAAGTAAGCCTTGTTCTGCAGAGTACTTCCCACCCAGGACTCGAGGACGCAGCTCCCATCCTGACACTTCAGTTCCCTCAACTGGGAACAGGCTCTGAGTGGGGTCTCTCTCCTCCCTCCTCCTCCTGGAGTTTGGAAAATTGTTTTTTTCTGTATTGCTGAGAAGCTTGATCCAGGCCCTGGTTTAAATCATATGCAACCCAAGGACATTTTTCGATGGAAATCATAAACTTAAATGGTGTCTGGTTCAGCCTGAATATTTTAGATTCTGAAAATAGTTTCTGTTGGACTGTCCATGGTACAGATTTGCAGAATGTTTGTTCAGTTAGTCTGAACCAGTTCCATCTAATAGAAAAAGTGCTACACAATGTAGCTGCAAAACCAAGCTGCACTTTCCAGTTAAAAATACACAAAGAAACCCCTCCAAACCAACCATAAGAGGGAAAACAGGTAAGCAGTCTGTACTGTATTTACACCACCTTTAAGTGCAACTCTGGACAAGGTACTATTATTGCTAAAAATAATACCCCACTTTGTATTATGTTGCTTTTATGTTTGAGTCCTGACCTTGACATTAAACATAGCTTGTTGGGATCCTGAGGAATTTTTTTTATTAATCTGGTCACACTGAAGTTTTCAATTTATAACTTCTACTAGTAGCTTTTATTCTCTACAAAGTTTATTTTTATTGTTGGTTCTATATAGCAAGTGCTATTATTTCATATGATTGGTATTAGGATTTTAGAATGCCTTAAATTATAGTTTTCTGGAACCATAACTGCTGATGGAAAATTAGTATAAAATGCCACAGTCTTTAACAACACTCTCCCTTACAGGTCTCCATCTCTTGACATTAAAATATTTAGCAGATTCTGAACACTTCTTGCAGCTTGGGGAAAATTCAGCTTTTTGAATGTGGAAATGAAAAATTTGGTGAGAGAAGAGAGGCAGTAACTTAGAAAAATGTATCACAGGTCATTCTAAGTAACAGCGATAAATGACATGCAACATTAGAAATTAGAATAATTTCATAACATCAATGGCCTTTTTATGAGTAAATGTCTCCTCTGTGGATTTGTGTACTGACCAGGAGAAAGATGTGACAACAATGATCTTTTTATGTCCTTTTAAAATTATAAAAATAAGATAATCTCCAGGTGGTCTTTTTTTCATAAATCACTTTTAAGCTTAGTGGCTACCCTGTGTTGTGTTCTGACATCTTGACAATAAAAAAGTGCTTATAATGCTCCTGTGGAGTTTGTTCTAAAGCCTTTCCCTACTGTTAAGCAGTAAATCAGTGACTGACAGGATTCGTAACCTACCACCTCCTGCCAGGGTGACATTAAATTTACACTATATACTGTAATCTCCTTCCAGCTACCTAATAAGGACAAGAGAAAAGTCACTTCTAGGTATCCCAGTTCCACAGACTTGGATAGTTTCTTCACAAAACTATACTTGTGGAGTGTTAGAAGGCACCTCATCTCAAACTGTTGTGACGGTCTGTTAAAATTACTCTGCCTTAATCAAAGATGAAAAAGGGTTTAAAATTATAAACATATAAATTATTGTACGATGTAATATTCAATTTTGCATACCTGTAGAGCAATACATCTGTACCTCTATACCACTGTGTCTGTGCATCTATTCACCTAACAATATAGAAAACTATGAGTGTTGCATTGTCTCAGGACCGATGAGGCTCACCACACCTCCCTCGTGGGAGGTTACCCCTAACTTTGTGGGAGTGATTATATTCTGAGCATGGCTCATTTCCCCCTCCAGCCAGCTCGCCTCTGATACTACTGAGGCATAAATAAAAGTCTGTGATAAGATACTGACCCTCTTGCTACACTGCTAAGCTTTTCATTAGCCTCTGGAAATCGTTGGTAAACACACTATTCACTGCAGTGCTCCATCCACAGCTGAGAGGGAAAGAAAAGGCAGGGAAGGATTCAGTACCTACAGTAGTGGCACTGTCATGCCACAGGAGGAGTGCAGGGAGGGCTTCCAGCAGGATTTCCTGGACAGATGATCATCTATTTCGTAGTATCACAGGATCACAGAATTGTTGAGATGGGAAGGGACATTGGAGATTGGCTAGTCCAAACCCCCTTCTCAGAGCAGGTTACCCAGGACCGTGTCCATTTTCTTTAATTCTCCTGTCGTGGTTTAGCCCCAGTCGGCAACTAAGCACCACGCAGCCGCTCGCTCACCCTCCCCCTCCCTGGTGGGATGGGGGAGAGAATTGGAAGGGCAAGAGTAAGAAAACCCACGGGTTGAGATAAGAACAGTTTAATAATTGAAATAAAATAATAATAATAGTAATAATAATAATAATGATAATAATAATAATAATTTTAATGAAAAGGAGAACGAGAGAGACAAACAAAACCCAGGGAAAAGAAAACAAGTGATGCAACCACTCACCACCTGCCGACTGACACCCAGCCAGTCCCCGAGCAGCGATCGCTGCCCCCCGGCCAACTCCCCTCGGTTTATATACTGAGCATGACGTCATATGGTATGGAATAGCCCTTTGGTCAATTTGGATCAACTATCTTGGGCTGTGCCCCCTCCCAATTTCTTGTGCACCTGGCAGAGCATGGGAAAATGAAAAAGAAAGTCCTTGACTAGTCTAAGCATTACTTAGCAACAACTAAAACATCAGTGTGTTATCAGCATTCTTCTCATACTGAATCCAAAACACAGCACTATGCCAGCTACTAGGAAGAAAAGTAACTCTAACTCAGCTGAAACCAGGACATCTCCCCAATCAGGTATTTATACACATTGCTAAGATACCCCTGAGCCTCCTCTTCTCCAGGACAAACAGTCCCAGATCTCCCAGCCTGTCCTTGTATGTCTTGTCATAACCACCCTTGTGGTCCTTTGCTGGACTCGCTCCAATATGCCTGTGTCTCTTATACTGTGGAGCCCAGAACTGGACCCAGTACTCCAGCTGTGTCTCACCAGCGCCAAGTTAGCAGGGAAGGATCACCTCTCTTGACCTGCTCCTTCTCATGCATCCCAGGATGCTGTTCTCATGCATCCCAGGATGTTGTTGGCCTGCAATGACACATTGTTACAGCTCACGTTCAACTTGCTGACCACCTGAACCCTGGGTCTTTTTCTGCAAAGTTGTTTAGCAGCCTGTTGGCCCCCAGCATGTCGTGCTCCGTGGGGTTATTCCTCCCCAGTGGCAGGACTTTGCACTTCCCCTTGTTGAACTTCATGAGGTTCTTGTCAGCACCTCTCATAAAATAGAACTTAGTTTATGGGTCTGTGGAAAATTATGGGTCTAGGCTAAGTACCCCTCACAGGTTTTGTGGGAAAACTGAAAGAATATTATAAAGAGTGAAGCAGTCTCTCCTCTGTGCCTTTCTGTGTTATGTTACAGAATCTTCTTTGAACTGGACTGGAGCAGTGACAGCAGCTCCACCAATGATCAGCTTTTGTCAGGCCAGGACAGACAATTTTTTTAACACATTTTAAGAACAGAGTCACAAACAGCAGTACTTTTTATTACTTATGACACTTTATTACTTTACTTAATGATGCTGAGTATAGATTCTTACACCTCAAAAACTCCAACTGGCTCTACCACAGCTCCACTTTGATAAATTTGTCCTCAGCCAAGTATCAAAGGTCAAAAGTCTAGATCCTCATTAATAACTCACATAACAATTTTATGGTGTTATAAAAAAGAAGAGAAGAATGAGGTGAATATCTACTGTTTTAGCAGCTATACAAATCCAGAAACTAAGTTAAGAAAATTCGTGGCTTCGATTGCACAACTAAACACTAGAAGAAAGAAAGAATTTTCTGTATGAGCTGTGTTCAGTTTAGAATCAACTCTTCCAAGTGCCAGCCGACACAGATATAAAGGCTTGGCCTTAAATCTAATGATCGTAATTTATTTCAACAGTATCCAACAGCAGTAATGTTAAACTGAGAACTGGGCTTTGACTCTTGTTTTTTCATGCCATGCTCAGCAGACTAATTTACAAGGACTATTTTACAAGCAGGAAGAACCTTACACTTCCCAATCGTGTCCAGGCTAGAGATTTCCTGGGATGAAGATGAAAGAACCTTAGATCTGTTGTGTTTTCAAGCAATTCTGTCCAATGCCTGTCTAATCCTTTTGTTTCCCACTAGAAAAGAAAAGAGGAAAAAACCTGATTTCACATCCAAACCTATTTAAAAACTGATGCTGAATAGCTATACTGGTTAATTACACTGGGTATGGATCCAGCTTGAATTCCAAACCTTTCAAGATTACTTGATTATTTTTTTTTTTCCTTCTGGAATTGTTTCCAATTCTGATAGACATCTTCAATAAATTATAACATTGAGCTATACTTTGCATTTGAACATTAAAACTGTGAAAGTACAATGTGTTTATATGTGCACACATGCATGAAGTTATTGCATGCAATCTCACTTTGGAATTCATCCAACCCTTAAATAAGATTTTTCTTTACTTCAGTCGGGCTTAAGAAGAATACACATACATTTTATACATATGTACATAGACACATATGTGTGTGTGTATATATACACACATACAAACACATACTCTTATACCTACCTATACCTATTCATACCTACATATATACACAGTATATGTAGTGTATATACATATTGTTTATAATTACACATATTTTCTACATTTATAGATATAAAGAGAGAGAGAGGGGGGAAAAGAAGAAGAGAGGCCGAGAACTGGGTGAGCGAGAGAATGGAGAGAAGCCTTCACGGGTCCTAAGTTTCCCAGCCTTCTAAGCCTTTACAGGGTAACTTTGGTTTAGATGAACAATATGTTGAACTATTTATTTTCCCACCAGGACAATAGCAGGCTTTTGATGGATGTTTAAATCCTAGTCTTCAGCAGCCGCAGCATCTGTGACACAAGATCTCTGGAGGAGGTGACTTTTGGAATTCACTCATACTTCTGTCCGTCTGTTCTTGCAGTCTGATACTATATTGCATTTTATCTTCAGCTGCAATTCCCTCATGATTTTCTTCTATTTTTCCTTCATCTTCCAGCTTCCCTTCCTCCTTTGTCCTTCTGCAGTCTCCTTTCTCCCATAAACGTACAAACCACTTTTTTTTGGTCTTTTTTTTTCCACTAGGTTCTGTACTCAAGAGCTTCAAAGGGAACTAAGCACAGCTATCAATTATGCTCAGTTCCCCATTTGAAAACAGAGGGTAAAGAAAGCATGAGTGGAGGTCTCCCCTGAGACAGAACTATGAACCTGAATCATGAGACTAATAAGAATGTATGAATGTGGCCAGGAATAAAAAGTCATATCATTGAGTGAAAAACAGGGATTTACAAGTTTAGAAAGCAGAGCATGGCATAATCTCACTAGTATTTCAGGTGATTTTTAAATTTTTTTTTATCCTACTAAGATGATTTTTTTCCTATAAACATACAATCAGCTCAAAGAAAGACAAAATGTTTCCTGATCTTTTTTCCCATGTAATCTAATTATTTGTCAACTTTGGAATTTTTTTGGAAGCATTATCCTTTTTTTTTATTTCCTCAAAGAACTATACTTCAGGGGTCATAACCTTGATTATCTAGATTAATAGTTTTTTTCTTGTGGAGTTCACACCTCCACAATCCTGATAGTAATTTAACATATTTTTATGCAGTTCTAGTGGGGCTTGTTCTCTACAGTTCAAATCTTAGGCAACAGGTTGCTGTGATCCTAATGAAAATCTGTATCTGTCACTCTGCAAAAATTGCCTAAAATGACACTTCAAAAACTAATACTTCAGCTTTCAGAAAATATGCAAATAGAGATCCTAAATGTAATATGCCATAATTTTAATGAAATCAGTTGCTCAACACTTACGTTTATAGAAATAAATACATATTAAAAATGTGCACTGGCTCTCTAGGCTAGTGTGTGATGTTCTTTCTGCTGCACTCAGTCACTGCAAATTCATGTCTCAGCTCTATGAGGTGGATCTTAACTTAATGAAACAAAGTGACAGTTTTCTGCATCCTAGGTTTTCTGCATCCTAGGCAAGCTTCTTGTAAGCATCACAGGAAAGAAGATATTTGGTGGGGTTTTGTAAAAAGCTAGTTTTTACAGCATTGCAGATGTTTATGGGAATATTCCTTTAAATATGCAGGATGGCCTGGGAGGAACTATATATATGTTTGTTCAAAAATGTCTTACGTGAATAATACGGAGTTACAGACATGGGTAACCATATGTGGTTGTCAGTCTGAACAGTAAATGAGAGATGAAAGGCTGTGAGCAAGATAAGTAGCATAAAATTGATTTCAGATGAAAGGTATAGCTAGTGAAGGGATGTATAAGTACAAATGATATAGTTAAAGTTACAGCCTGGGAAAATGAACCTCGATCACAATTTTGAAGTGGACTTTTAAGTGAGGATAGTTTGCCTTTGGTAGGATCAAAAGGAAAGAAATTACAGTGCTAAAGAGAGAAAGGGAAAAGGAGATAAGGTTGATTTCAACTAATTTTAGACATCTGCAGCATGAATATTTACATATGAGCTAGTCCTTCAAGAGATATAGGAACTTTTGGGGGAAAAAATTAAAAAAATTGTTTGATTGGATGTCTATTTTAGTAAAAGTTTCACTCCACTCTTTAAGTAACTATTTTTCTACACTGAGTAAGAAGGAATCCCAAAAAAGAACACAGATGCAGATGTCCATACTGCATATAGGTGCTTGCAATCAGACAAATACCATCCAAGAGGTTTATATTATGGGGAGTAGGGATGAACAGACAAGCTGTGTCTTAAAGGTATTGTACAAAAGGAAGACCCGCTATTTAAATGTAACCTATACCTGAGGACCTACAGAGATATCTGAGTCGGGTGTGTTGAATGACAGACATAGGTGCTTCCCCCTCCATGGAGATTTAGGAAAGAAGAGCAAAAGCTCTTTGAATCTTCCTTAAAATATTTGTTTAGTTGTGTTGTGCTAAATGAGGTGACTAGACAGTCATGAGGAAATATTGGAGAAACAGTTCAAAATCTTGCTTTAAACAGAAAGAGATTGCTCTACTGTGANTACTGACTGAAGAATGTAACAAATTTGCAAGGAAGTAAGCCTCCTCCAAGAATTTTGTCCAGCAACTTTTATTCTGAGAGTATCAATGGAGGAACTGGATGCTGATGGGTTTGCACGGTGAGTAGTTTGGTAAGGCATTTGGGCAGGACACTGGGTCATCCAGAATTTTGCATCCACCTGGCTGCATACTCTTCACAAGTGAATACAGCAAAACCATCTAATGGGCTGTGAATATCCAAAGGAAGATTGTATGGTTGGGTTTTTGTTTGGTTAGTCGGGTTTTTTTTTCCTTCGGT
>VYZW01043422.1:11763-25982 GCA_013401315.1 Balaeniceps rex | reverse complement strand
CTGTCTCAGGCTTCTCAGCTGTGCAGACAAAACTGAATGTGAAACTCCTGAAAGGATGAGAATCTAAGGGGCAGGCAGTCCTCCTGTTGTCAGAGGAGGGAAAGGGAGAAGGATCTGAACAAGCACACGCACACTGGGTGTTAGGGCGCTGAGCCTACGGCTCTAGCTGAAGTACGGTGGAAGGTTAAAGGTAATAAAGTGTCAGGGTGAAAAAAACATACTGGTCAACAACCCAGGACCAGGTGTTTTCTTACATACTATGCCATTCCCCTGGCGAGCAAAAGTGGCAGCTATCAGCTTGGCTTTAAATGGTTTCAGCATAGGTAAATTTGGCAGCCAATCTATAGCTATTAAGCTGTTCTGAGTGTGTCTATAATATCAGGGTCACTGTAGGTGTGGGCTATATAAATTGACATTTAGAATTGAATTGGGATCCACAAATGGGTATATACTTACATTTAGGTAAGGGTGCATACCTGAGCTCTGTGGCTAAGCTACCCTTACAGTCAGAGGAAATCTGTTGTCTAAACACAGGCAGCTTCCTAGGATATTTAAAATATCTTTATAGAGCTACATGATATGGAAGAGAACACACGGGAGAATTTCGCTGTACCTGAGTAGCAGCTTGGAGCTTGATATCCTGGAGAATCTTAAATATTATTAGACATATATGCTTAACAACTGAATTAAACTCCTAGCTTGTCCAGTCAGTGGAGACTGAAAAATGATTCAACAGACCAAATGTATCTATTTTAAGATGAGCTGAACAGAATATTCTACTAGCTTCAAACTGAAGTGTTCCAGAAGGGTAAATGTCTCCTGTAGGTTCCGTGTCGTATCTGCCAAACCCATGCAAATGTCTTGGACCTACTTTGGTGTCGGGAATAGTTGCCATTTAGTCAGGCAGCTGAATCAAATCCTGGGTTTTCTTTGATGAAAATGAGGGTCTAGACACTTGGACTAGATGTACACACTTGTGTATAGAGGCCTACAACTGGATGTCTGAATCTGAATCTAGTTCTTCACTATGACTTTAACCTCTATTATGCACAACAGAGTTCATCTCTGCATGAGCAACAGAGCCTACACAATAACAATGGTTTTTAATGCATTTGTGAGACATGACTTAAAGGAAACAAATTGCTTCAGGCTGAGTTCTTACCTCAGTACAGCACAATGTGCAAATCAGTAGCAATACAAAACCCAACATACAGTTCACTAATAAATCAGATGCTTCTCTATCTATCATGTAATAAGAGAAGATAAAAGAATTATGGAAGGATCCACTTGAAGCACAAGAAGCTGTTGCTGAGGTATTACATGTGCCAGTATGGTTGCTGAGATACCATATTGCTGATATTACTTGAGTGAAATAAAAAATTCACTGAAGATGCTAGAATTTAAAGCAGGAATGACTGACACACCAAAGAAAGGTAGAAAGGAACATGATTGCTAAAGTTCATTCTTCTATACTGTTCTCTGCATACCTTGGCCATTCCTGAAGTGGTAAGGTATGTGTGCAGACAGACAATCCTGACCTGTAGATACACTAACAAGAAAATCACATGAGAAATGGCAAAGAGAAGAAACATTACACATAACAAAACGAAATTAATAGCATAACATAATTGCTCACCAAACTAGAACTTATCAGGGTAAGAGTTCTGCAAACACTCAATAAGGATATAAAGTCAGCAAGACCACAACCAATGGGGTAAGGGTAAGAAGCGGGCTGCTTATTTGGAAGTGAATTACAGTGGTAAAAGGAAAGAACTCAGGTGGGGAAAAGGAGGGATAAAGAGAATGTAAGAGAAAGTGAATCTTGTGATTGGGCTCTGTGGGTCATGCAGCTTGAGCCAGACCATCTCAGTCTGGAGCATATATTGATCTGAGATATGAATGTTTGACTTCTCCACTCATGGTTGACCTGGTGTGCTCTCCCTAATGTCAGTGAGAGAACACCCAGAAAGGACTTCCTAACATAAGAACAAGGAGGAAACAGACAAAGTTTGGGTTTTGCCCATAAAACTCCCTCTGTTTCTTGTTATCAAATGGATTTTGATTTCTCCACCTACATTCATAGAATCATTTGGTTGGAAAAGACCTTTAAGATCATCAAGTCCAATGTGTATCCATATGTGTATCCATTGATACACATAACTGAAATTCCTAGGTGATTCATTTTCCTGAGGTTAGCATCACCTTTTTCCGCTCTCTCTGTCATTTTTTGGTATATATTGGCAATATATATGGGTGAGATTCAGACTGATTTTAAAACAAACAAATTCAGTGTTTATAGGCTGGAGTTTATACAGCAGCTAGATATCCAAGCTGCCGCTATCCTTTCTGGCTCCTAGTTTTGCCTCTTCTGCAAAGGCCTGGAGACTCAAGAACTGGAATGCATTAGCAAGATAGTACCCATTTTCAGGGAAAAAACAAGCTCATCTCAGTAATGTAGCAATGCTATAATTGCGCGGTTAGACCAAGGTCGAAGAGTTGCAAAGTTCACTGCCAACTTTGCGAGTAACACTGATGATTTGTGTTATCCAACTCATTATCCAATCTGTTGTACAGCTATATTTTCATTATTGTGAATATTTTTTTTGCGGTAGATCTTTACTGGCCCTATAAAAGAACAGATCTATGTGTTGTAGTCACTATGAACATTTAGAAAGAAAAATATGGGCCATATCTCAAATAGTCTGTAAGCAAAATAAATGAGCAGAGACAATACGATGTTAACATGAATGAGTAAGGAGAAACATGACTAAGACGAGTGTATCACAAGACAGTTGTGCTATTGTTGGGTTACAAGAAGTGCTGTAGGTGCCACAAGAATGTAGCATTGCAGCTTTTTATGAAGTGGTCTTCCCATAATAGGAAATCAACATAGAGGAAAGCAGAGGGCATATGAGGGCTGCAACTAAAAAGGGAATAACAACTCAACAGGAAAAAAATAACCACCCTGTAATAACATTTGCAAATGTAATAGAAACTTCCTCCTCATGAAACTGAATTGCATGAAATCAAATGCAAACTTTTAAAAAAGATGAAATAATGTATTGCATATGTATATGCCAGCATAAAATAAAAAGTTCAGTAGAAGGGAATACACAGTGGTGTGCTGATTTCCACCAGCAGTTACTATTATAAATCAATGTTTTTGGCTTGTAAAAACAATTCATCTTTCATCTCGTTTTCATCACCATGATACCTGAAAGTCTGTGAGTATACAAGCAGCTAACAAACATATTTAACTTGGAAACTGAATAAAACACCTCAGTCAGAGACAGAATTACTCAATGATAAATTAACTCAAATAGCCTTTCTGACACTCATGTTTACTTCTCATAAAAGTAGGAGAGAGTAAAAAGTGATTGTAAAATCCTCTCTGCATGTTTCCATGCACCATATCATAAATAATATATCATCACTAAAAGCAATATGGATGAAATAACTGTAGAATACAGGAGAAAAGATATGCAGTTGCATTTCTTTCACAACTCAGCATTAGCTAACTGGCCGTCTGTCCAGATTCTCCTCTGTGCTTCCTTGGGCCTCTGGCAGCAAAATACCCCAACGGAATTCAAGCAGCACAGAGGGGTTGTTGTTTCTTCTCAGCAATGGTGATGGAGGGAGAGCAGGTAGTGATATATGAGACTCTCTACATGAGGTGAGGAGAAAATAACAAACAAGTTTCTTTTAATTCTCTATTTTTTGGCTCAGCAATTGTAGTTTTTCCAAGGAAAAACTGGCCCTGTCTGATCCATGGAGTTTGTTCTCAGCTTCAAAAGGGAATATGTGTGGCTGTCCCTGTACGTAGGATTTTATATGTGATCATCTTTTCTTGAAAAATTGTCCAGTCTTGTTAGTAATGTTGCCTACACTTTCACTCTCCTAGGTTTCTGGAAATTGAATTGAAGGGATGGTTCTCACCCCTGTTCTTTTTGAATTATTTTTGTCTTTAAAAGGGACAGCGTACCACATAAGTAAGTGCTCCTTTGAGAATAACCTACCAATTGAGGCACTTCTCTTTAAGGAAGTGTTCCTATAACACCAGACTGACACCTCTGCACAACCTCCCTAATATTCCCTATGGCTGCTGAGCTAAACCAGTTTGATGATAATGATGCTTTGACCTTGGCAGCCAACCTAGTCCAAAATGCATTAACAGTTCAGCTCATCAGAGTCTATGTAAAGAAACAATGTCCTTGCACAGAATAAAGCTTTTTATTGCCTCCTGATTTAGAGGAGTTACCTATTTGGACATTTATCTGTGTCAGTTGTTCAGACATGTCATTATAACAAAAAAAAAAAGATATCAGATGAGCATCACTAGCTTGGGTTGAGTTATATATATAGAGAGAGGATGCTTTATTTTCTTTTTGATTTCATAATTCCTGCAGCCCACTCGCTAGCTATTTTTTAACCTTTGAGTATTTTTCAAATGAAAAACAAACCTGAAAAGTGTTCTTGTTCAATACAAGGTGGCATTATGCAGATAATTAAAATAACCGAGTAGCAATTTACCTTCCTAAATGAAAAGCAAAGAAGTAAATAACCATCATGGAGTTATATCAAGCATATAGACTTTGCATGAGCTTAATATTAGTCAAATCCTTTCAAGCTGTCTCCTCAATTTATAAAAAAACAGTTTTTCAGGGGTTTCTGAAGCATATAAACGAAGTCATTTCAAATCTTGTACTAAATTTCTATATCCAAAAATCACTGCACAGATTAAATAAGCTGTTTGTTAAAATTGTTTGATTTTCAGATGGATTAAAAATACAAAATACACAACTGTTTTCTTGCAGGAATACATTTAGAGAGACAAAGAGAGAAGTGAAGTGTCTTTGCTGATTGCTAGTCTCCCTTATCACAGGAACACTAGTTTTTATTCTGTTCACTGTATGACATATACCATCTCTTAAGAAAAGAACAACAGTTTTGTTATTTATTTTTACATAGTATATTGTACATCAAGTTTCAACAACAGTGGCATGGTGTCTTTATTAACTTTCCACTGACTTTACTGAGAAATTCTTCTGAAATAAAATCTCCAAATAATCTGGGACATGCCTCACTGCACATATGGTCCATACACTGCACATCAAGGATGGGTCACAACCTGGTACAGTAAGAGGTCATTGCTGAAACAGAAGTGCAATAGCATCAGTGATGTTTAGCTGGAGTTACTAAAGCCTTTTTGATAGCTTATAAACCCATTCTACAGTGTCTCTGCTACATTCAGATAGAGCTAGTGTTTTCAGGCTACATTTTGGTAAAGTATATATGTACAAGGCTGTGTTTACAGAAGTACACTATCTTTTCCAAGGATAGGTATAAAGGCAGAAAAAGGAGGTGAATTGCACTTGTTAACTTTCTGTTAAGTTTCCTGTTCTGGATGATTGGAGTGCCTGGACAGTAGGATGAATTTTAGTATGCATTTGGCTGGCTGACAGAACACGGACAGTGAGTATACCTCAGAATTAGTACTTCACCAGATGAAGATATAGAGATCATAGAATCATAAAATAGTTTGGGTTGGAAGGGACCTTTAAAGGTCGTCTAGTCCAACCTCCCCCCACAATGAGCAGGGAAATCTTTAACTAGATCATGTTGCTCCAGCGGGTCCATGTCTGTCCTGAACTGAGGACTCCAGAGCTGGATGCAATACTCCAGGTAGGGTCTCACAAAAGCAGAGTAGATGGGCAGAATCACCTCCCTCGACCTGGTTGCTACACCTCTTTTGATGCAGCCCAGGATATGGCTCATGTCCAGCTTTTCATCCACCAACACCCCCAAGTCCTTCTCCGCAGAGCTGCTCTCAATCCCTTCATCCTCCAGCCTGTATTGATACTGGGGGTTGCCCCAACCCAGGTGCAGGACCTTGCACTTGGCCTTGTTGAACCTCATGAGGTTCACACAGGCCCACCTCTCCAGCCTGTCCAGGTCCCTCCAGATGGCAACCTGTCCCTCAGGCATGTCAACTGCACCACTCAGCTTGGTGTCATCTGCAAACTTGCTGAGGGTGCACTCGATCTCTCTGTCTATGTCATTGATGAAGATATTAAACAGTACTGGTCCCAGTACAGACCGCTTGAGGGACACCACTTGTTACCAGTCTCCATTTGGACATCAAGCCATTGACCACTACCCTCTAGATGCGACCATCCAACCAATTCCTCACCCACCAAGCAGTACTCCCCCAGTCCCTGTCTTGCAGTCCATCCACTTGACAGGGAAGAGAGCCTGCCAGTGAAGACTGAAGAAAGAAGTTGTTGAGTACCTCAGCCTTCTCCTTGTCCATTGTTACCAGCTGGCCAGTCTTGCTTATTTGACCTTTCTTTTCTGGCTGACATACCTGTGGAAGACCTTATTTTTGTTTGCGTCCCTTGCCAAGTTCAGCTCCAGTGACACCTTAGCCTTCCTGACCCCATCCCTACACAGCCAGGCAACGTCCCTATACTCTTCCCAGGATACTTGTCCCTGTTTCCACTGCCTGCACATTTCCTTCTTGCCCTTTAGGTTGACCAGCAGGTCTTGACTCATCCATGTCAGTCTCTTGCCTTCCTTTCCTGTTTTCTTACACCTGAGGATCAAGAGCTCTTGCGCTCTATGGAAAGCATCCTTAAAGATCTGCCAGTTTTGTTCTGCTCCTGTGTTGGGTTTGTGTGGCAAGGTTTTGGGAGCAAGTGAGCAACAGGTGGGGATTCTCTGAGAAGATGCTAGAAGCTTCCCCTATGTCTGATAGAGCCAATGACAATCGGTTCCAAGATGGACCCACTGCTGGCCAAAGCTGAGCCAATCAGCAACAGTGGTAGTGCCTCTGGGATAACATATTTAAGAAGGGGGGAAAAAAAACCCTGTACAACAACAGCAGCTGGAGAGAGGAGTGAGAATATGTGAGAAGAACAACTATGCAGACACCAAGGTCAGTGAAGAAGGAGGNTGCAGACCCCAAGGTCAGTGAAGAAGGAGGGGGAGGAGGTGCTCCAGGTGCTGGAGCAGAGATGCCCCTGCAGCCTGTGGTGAAGACCATGGTGAAGCAGGCTGTCCCCGTGCAGCCCGTGGAGGTCCATGGTGGAGCAGATATCCACCTGCAGCCCGTGGAGGACCCCAGAGTAGGTGGATGCACCTGAAAGAGTCTCTGACCCCATGGAGAGCCCATGCTGGAGCAAGATCCTGGCAGGACCTGTGGACCCGTGGAGAGAGAAGCCCATGCTGGATCAGGTTTGCTGGCAGGACTTGTGAGCCCATGGGGGACCCACACTGGAGCAGTCTGCTCCTGAAGGGCTGCACCCCATGGAAAGGACCCACGCTGGAGCAGTTTGTGAAGAACTGCAGCCCGTGGGAAGGACTCATGTTGGAGAAGTTCACAGAGGACTGTCTCCCATGGGANCACAGAGTACGGGCTCCCATGGGAGGGACCCCACGCTGGAGCAGGGGAAGAGTGTGAGGAGTCCTCCCCCTGAGGAGGAAGGAGCAGCAGAGACAATGTCTGATGAACAGACTGCAACCCCCATGCCCCGTCCCCCTGTGCCACTGGTGGGGAGGAGGTAGAGAAAACTGGGAGTAAAGTTAAGCCTGGGAAGAAGGGAAGGGTGTGGAGAAGGTGTTTTAAGATTTGTTTTTATTTCTCATTACCCTCCTCTGATTTGATCGGCAATAAATGAAACTAATTTCCCCAAGTCGAGTTTGTTTTGCCCGTGATGGTAATTGCTGAGTGATCTCTCCCTGTCCTTATCTCAACCCATGAGCCTTTTGTTATCTTTTCTCTCCCCTTTCTAGCTGAGGAGGGGAGTGATAGAGCGGCTTTGGTGGGAACCTGGTGTGCAGCCAGGGTCGACCCACCACAGCTTCCTTGTTCCTGAGGGCAGTTTCCAAGGGGTTCATCTTGACTAACTCCTTGAATAGCTGGAAGTTTTTCTTTCGTAAAATTTAGGGTCCTGACTTTACTTTTTGCCTGACCCATATCCCTCATGACTGCAAGCTCCACCAGTGCATGATCACTGCTGCACAGACTGCCTGCAGTCTTGACATTACCGATTAGCTCACTTGTGTTGGTGACCAACAGGCATTCACGCAAGCATCTTTGCACCATGCTTTTTTGCACAGTATAAAATAGATTATGACATCTTTTGTGCTGTGATCACTAATTAGTTTTAAAAATTGTTTTTTTGGTGTTTGATTGGGTTTTTTTAATTATGAATATCCTTAATTCCTGTTGATTGTCTTCCAGCCACAGAAGAATTATCATTTTAATGTAAGCCAATTACAAAATAAGACCAACACATTTAACAGACAAGTGAATATTTTAAGCTTATATTGCTTAATGATCTTATGTTTGATTCCCATTTGCAATGACATCTCTTTCTGCTGTTTTGAAAATGTAAAGAAAACTAAAAGTGAGGGTAGATCTATCATTGTTCCACTTCATTGCCATCTAAAGTACCTTTACTGTCCTTAAACCCTCTCGAACAGGAAGTTTTGTATTTGACAGGGCAAGGTGCGAAGGCTTTTCCATAACAGCGGGAATGGACTAGTGTAGGCCTATGAATCATAAAATACTCCAGAACTAATTTTCATGTGTCAGGAAGGCAAATTGCAATGTAGAAGCAGGGCTAAAGACTCATGTTTAGTGAGGTACCTGCAAATTCTATGTGTCTTTAAATATGCAGAGAGAGAGAGAAAAAAAGTGTGTGTGGGGGGGTGTGGGTGCGTGGGGGGATGTGTGTATACAGAAAGTAGTAAAGAGTTACTATGGTAACAGCAGCTCCTAATTAAGACCGCATTATTTATACTACAAATGCATGTACTTTTGAAGCAGTTTTCTAAAAGAAACTTTTTTTCAGCACTTGGACAAGATAATGAAAACTCCTATTCTTTCTGAATCAGAAAAGGAAAAGCTGCTGTGTATCTAAGTGCATGAACAGCACCAATCCAAATTACAGACATAAAGGATTCAAACTGTTTGTTAAAGTTCTTTGCTACAGCTTGTACAACCAGGGAAAAAAAGAAGTCTTAATGAGAGCATTTTAAATTCAGCTGACGTTTTCAGTGTTTTTCTTTTTTGTTAAATGTATCCTATGAATAGGCAGGAGACTTACAAAAAAGCTCCGCTATTTCCTGGTGAAAGGTAATAAAAAGAAGTCATTCTTGCAGAATTCATTTCCATGTATCAATGTCTTTGGATGCTAAGCAGCAGACAAGCGGTACAGATTGAGTCAATACATTTTGCTAATCAATATCCCATCCTATCAAATATGAAAAAACTTCCCCCCCAAACCAGAAACTACTAGCTGTTTATGACGTCAAAATTTAGTTAATTCAAGGATTATCTTTAAAACTAGTGCAGAGTTTGATATAGGGCATACTGTCCCCTTCCATGTAGGGATGCTGCATCCCATTCATAAAATTCATATCTGCACAACCCGTGTGAAATTAGTTATATAATCATTACAGCTACATTGAGGTTAAACATCATAGAAAAAAAGATCTCTTTTCATAAATTCCTGGAGGTAAGGATTTCCTTTATGTTCATGAAGATGACATAATATCCTGACAGTAACTCCAAGGAATAATGACTCTAAAAAAATAACTACAAGAAAATAACTCTCTAAATCTCAGCAAAACTTTACAAAATGTATTATAAAGTATGTCTAATAGAAGTCAATAGCGAAACACCCATTTTAAAAATATTTCTTATCAAACATCATAACATTTTAGTCAACTGTGCAAATATTTTTGATGCCCTGGAGTTTGTTTATTTGCTTTTGATTGCCAATGATACCAAATAAGAAATATCTGCAGAGAAAAATTGTTTTGCTTTTAAAATTTGAATTAAAAAAAAGTGTATCTGTTCTACCTTGAAGTCAAGAGTAAGTGTCAGGAAGCAAAATCAAAGCTAGAGAAAGTGATTCTCAGGAAAGTGGCACCACTGTGCTGCTTTCCATCTTAATCTGCTGAGGTTTTTCCACTTCAGAGTAATCAGGAACAGCAAGAGGTAAAACCACTGGGTTATTCAAGAGACGAAATCTTTTCATCTGGTAAAAATGGTAACATAATGCTGTATAGATTAACACGGACAATTATCATGCAGTGGTTTCGAGATTCTGAAAGTCCACTGCATCTATAAAATGTCAGTGTAGGAGACAGCTTAAGTATATCCTCAAGTTACAGAGAATTTTAAGTCTTTCCTTCATACTATAATTGTTTACGAAGAATACCTGCTAAAAATAATTTAAGGCAAAAATTTTCACGCTGAAGTTATTCATTGTACATTAGTTTTACTAAGAGTTAATGTTAACACAGTATCAAAAGGAATCAGGTCAATAGCCTAAATTTCTCTTTCTTCCTCTTTCAGAAATATAGGAACAGAAAAATATGCATTATTGCCATATCATTCATATGTATATTTGCATATAAAATGTCATTATTGAGGTATTTGGTAACAAAATAATAATGACCTCTTATCTCTTAGAAAGATCAAGTCACTCGAAGTCAATATTTTTTACTTGTCTACCAGAAATTCAAACATTTGTAGTACTAATATTATTTTTGCCAGTAAACTTTAACTTAATACAAATAAGTTACACTAATTTTTTATTCGACAAAAAAAATAGAAAAAATAATTGTATGACATTTATTAGATTTTTCTTGTTGTGGAGAGTAGCTAGTATTTATTCCAGTAACAGCACACTACAGGGAAATACAATGATAGATTTATTTTTTTGGCTTCACTGTTAATGAACACTGACTAGCAAAGTGGAATAGCCACAATAACAAAATATCAGATATTGATTATTACTGATTTTTCTTCTGGAATATCAAATGGGCTGATTACCTGCAAATACCTGGGACTCATTGCCTGTATTACTTTATTTACCATGCAGTGGAACTGTGAAGGTTTTTATTTTATGTCATTGGACTTTTGCTGAAAAACAGAGTGAAAATGAAATGGGCTTGGGAACGTGAAAACAACAGGCAAAATTGTTTATCTGTCAGTGCTTTTTGGTTATAACAAAATATGATCTGAAAGAGAAAAGGGAGAGAAAAATAATATATGAGACTGATGATTAGATATTATGCTTTCCATATAGGGCTAAGCTGTGCTCTCATGATGAACCACAATCATGGAGAGATTTGCCCTCAGAATACTGAGTTACAGTAGATACTGTCAGACTTCTGAAGAAGAATTACTTTCAGTGTGCCTCTCACATGCAGAAAGGAATAATCTGAGAATTATCTGTAACAGCAGCTGCATGTTCTTTCATTTTTTTCCTGTTCTCTGCAAGCCTGCAAAGGAGAAAACAAAGTTTCTTCTTTTGCAAGGAATGCAAACCCACTTCATCCCCCTTCTTCAGAGTAGAATAACTCCGCATCAGATTTTTCTACTCTCTTGTGCACTGTGAATTTAGAAATACATAACCTCTGGACATCTGAAGGAGGTAGGAATCCTTGTGGTTTTTTGCTGTTCTCCTTCAAGTCTATGTTAGAGAAATTACAGCTCCAATCTTTAATATTTCTATTGCAGTTGTGTTCCAAGGTTAAAGTCAGAATCAGTGGTTCTTTATGCTAGCTCTCCTGCAGAGCTATGAAAACTAATCTTGTGGCTAAAAAGCAATGACTTGACAGATTAACTAAAATTATACTTGTACAGGGATGTTTTAGACATTGAAAAGGCTTCTTTTACTGTAAATGCCATCATACATTTTAGATAGGGGAATTTATGTTTTCAATAATATTGTTTATTTATAGAAACCTGAAATAGATCGGCATTTACTAATACGCAAAATGCTTGAGATACCATTCCCTGGGAGATTGGAGTTTATATTCATACATATATATGTAGACAGATAGAAAGATAGAAGGCATATTTCAATTTTAACAGGTAAAATGAAAATAATTTACAACATAAATAAGATCTGGTACCACGATTTATCCTTCTTTGGAGTTTTGGATGATTTTTTTCAGGGGCAACCCCGTCTGTCTTTGGATATTGTTAGAAATGCTTCAGATAAATGATGAATGAATATCTGAATCACTTGGTATGCAGACAATGAAAATGCCCTTTTGCTGTACACACATGGGAATTAATAACTTTTCAAAGTACTGGATTATTTTGTCTATCAGTTTCACATATTGATGTTTAGTCTCCTGGATACTCATCTTTATCATAAAAATAAATATAGATATCTTGGGCTAAATTTATTATTTGGATTTTGGTTTTTATTTTGGGGTTGTTTTGTTTGTTTGTTTTTTCATAAAATTGATCCTACATAATGCATTTCATGCTAATAAACTATCCCACATGACTACATCTTCATTAAAACAATCCCTTTGGTGTAAAATGGCAACACAGTGTTTCTTACAGAGTATCACTCAGAAATAATAGTAACTATAGAAACAACCAATTTTCTATCTAACACACAAGTGTATCAAACACAACAGTGCTTGGGGTCAAACACAAGTGTAAGTAGAAATACAGTTTTGTGTTACATGTTATTCATATTTGTGGTCACTCTAGGTCCCTCAAAAGCTAATTCAAAACCTTATCTTGCAAAGATTTAAGAACATGAACTTGTATCTACATTGTGGTAATTGTCAAAAAAATAAAAAATAGAGCCTGTTGTTTTGATGCAATAAAGACAGCAAATAAGAGGCTTTAATATATATTTCTATATCAGACTGATAGTAGGTGAATTCTCTGCAATTTTAATTAATTAGTGGGTTTGTCTGTGGGAAAGTTTATTTTTTTAATAAACATGTTCACTATTCCAAATTCACACTTTGAATAGACTTTTTTTCAAATAGACTTTGAGATAACAGAAACACAAATGCTAAAATCCAGAAATCAAAAAACATTTGGACATATTAACTGAAAAGAAATTAGTGAAGTATTCTTATGTGGGATTAATCTGGCCAGCTGCGTATGTCTAGCTTTAGAGTGCAACTTCTTCCTAAGGATGCATTGCACTCTAAAAAGTGCTTATTTCTCTCTTTGGATTTAAAAGTGTGACTAGCTTAGATTTAGATATTACTACCGCAGACAAAATTAAGTAGGAGAATTATACTTGCATATACCTCTTCTACTATGGGATGTCCTTGAAATACCACTAGAAAGTGGGAAATTATTCCTGGGAAGTATTGGGATATCTTTTCTTAATACTTAAGGAACACTCAAGCACATGCAAGTGATCTTTGTTTGAGACTGGATAATGGGTCAGCGCTTCTTTGTTCTATTTCTACCCTTGGTAGAGAATATGTTCTCTATGAAAGTTTTCGATAATAAATATATCCCAGTCAAATACTTCCTGTAAGAACACAGTGGCTGAAAAAGGTAAGAACAAAGAAGTAATGCTTTACAATTAGTTTTTAATGAGAAATAGAAAGGACTTAGGTATTTTTAAGGCTTTTTTTTAAAACCTTACAAGCTGCGATTCTATACATATGCAACCTGTGCCTGTTTTTTGGGGGAAGCTGAAACTGAACATAAAGTCTGCAACGGAGACAGTATCTGACCTCCTGATACTCTTCTTTCAAATTCAAGACAGGACAGGAAATCCAGTCTTTCTTAGTATTTCAGAAAAAAATACTGAAATTATGTGTGAGAATATCGGGGAAAAACTCATTACAACATGTTCTGGTAAAAAGAAATGCACTAATCATCCAAAGAAGTATAATGTTTTTATTTTGTTTTGTTCAATTTTTTAATGCAGTAACTCTGTTGAAATCATTGGGGATTAACTCAAATTAATGTTATAGTATCCCTGAACACAATTTGGTCCACAAGAGGTAACAAAGTTGTCTAGCTATTCATTTGAGACTATGAACTTCATTGTAATTTAAGAAGCTTTTTTTTTTTCTGTTATTTTCCCTTCATTCTCATCTGTTAAAAGNAACTACAGTTCTCTCATCTGTTAAAAGTAGATTTATTTAGTATTGTACCATTTTCCTAGCATTTAGTATCTTCTGAGACTATTGGTTTAGTACGCATAAAAAATATTTCAGAGCTGTTAAAGAATGGCATTGTCATCAGGGAAGATGCTGCTCATATTTAAAGTGTGGGCTACTTCATTAATTTTAGATTTTTGTTCTGCTGCTGACAGATAGTTTCAGTTAAATGCATGTATTCTCTCACTCAAATGTATACATGTGTGTAAACGAAAGGAAGAAAAAAATATTGCTTTATTAAAAACAAATAAAGAAACTACAAG
>VYZW01043421.1:13654-30462 GCA_013401315.1 Balaeniceps rex | reverse complement strand
TTCTATTCTATTCTATTCTATTCTATTCTATTCTGTTTTTTTAAAGTTTTAGTTGGACTCAAGAGCAGAGCTGTGGTTCAGATTATTTTATCTGAACAGGCTTGGTCTTCTCCATATGCTGTTCTAAAGCCTTAGGAAAACCGTCCACCCTCCCAGAAGGGGTTATGTATGCTATGGTTTAAATTCCACCATGTAGTAGACACTGCATGAAAGTGCTCTAGAAGTGAGAAAACCACATCTGTGCTTCTCCGTTTGGCATAAATGCTGGAACTAGAAGGCCACAAAACTGGTTCTGAGAAGAAATGGGAGAGCTTTAATGATGCTTGTAAGCATACCATGAGCAGGCTTGTTGAAGTTACTGAAATGCTAAACCGGTAGGCAATAATAGAGGTACCACAATAATTATAATCAATGTTAGGAGGCCCATCCGTTTGCCAATAAAATGAATGCCAGTAACTTAAATTACATTTAGTAACTTACAAATTCAGCCAGAAATGCAACTCCTGACTATCCCAGTGATAGTCTGGAGTCCCTCTGAACGTGGCCAGCCTGGATCAAAGGATCCCTCTCAGTTCTCAGATGGTAGTGCTCCAGGGCACTGCCCTTTGAGCCCATGTTTTAGTTTGTGTTAAAAAAGTAAGAACACAAATGAAAGCTGCTGAAATGCTTGCTTCTCCTGAATTATTTCCTAGGCCTGATTTTTAAAAATGAGTGTTTCACTTTACCAGTGTTCCCTCAGGTAAATGCTGCTTCCAGCCTACTCGCCTTGTATATTCTGGGTGTTGTGTTATGTCCCTGAGCCATTTTTGTTCCATGGCAGCAAGGCTGCTTCTTCACCCACCTTGTCTGCTTTCAGAGGTTTTGCCTGATTCTGTGGAAGCTGTCATGAAAACCTCTGATGATTTTTAATATTTTAATGTGTTACAAAGTACGATAAATGATAGAAATCTCACCTAAAGAGGGGGGAGTGAAGGATGAACCCATAAAGCCAGCCTCTTCATCTTCTAAACTGATTTTATTACAGCTGTAATAGGAGCAATTTCAGTTAAAAGGCTCTTGTCAGACAACAGTTACTGTAGATTACAGACGCATAAGAAACAGTCTTGGTCAAAGGCAAACCAGGAATGGCTCTAAAAAGGTGATCATTTGCTCAAAGCTCCCTTCCACTTAAAATGACCAGATTTTAGTCTAATGAGCAATAAAGAGAATTAATTAAATCAGAGGTGGTGCAACTCTATTAACTGGTGTTCTTGAAAAGAGCAAAAAGCTCTTCTGGAGGATTTGCAGAAATGAATGTCATTGGCCACATTTCAAAATCAGGCATCTTTTAAGAAGCAAATTCTCCCATTACCCTCCAAAACCTGACCTTGGCTGAACTGGCATTTTGTATTAAACGCAGTTGTTCCATAATTTGCAGTCTCTCTTCTAGCAGTGCAACTGGAATGATTCGCTTTCATAAAGCACGTTGGGGATAATACAGAGCTTAGTGTGCAATATGAGCTTATCAAGTAGATGTTATTGCACAAAATGGGAGCCATCTGAAGTTTTTGTCAAGTGCATCCTGCTGCCTTCAGAGTGAAGGTTAGAGAATGTAGTCTGCAGTTTGAATATTGAAATTTCTCAGTAGAGCTGCAAAACTACTAAGCTAGTCCTCTTGAGGAAGTTATGTGCCTCTTTGACTAGCAGGAGTATTTCAGTGTTGCCCTGTCATTCTGTTTCTCTTGTTTGACCATTCTGTCCAGCAAAATGTCTGTCTGCCCAGTCTATCCTATATGATACAGAGTGACCATGCTTCTGTAATAGAGGAGCCATGTTTCAAAACCACAGTATGGCAAGGAGTCTCCCTTCTACTCCACCCCTAAATTTTCCCAAACAAGGGACCCACCCCCATTTTCCAGCTTTTCTATTTTCAGATCTTTACTCCTCATTTTCTGAAAACTTGCTTTGCTCCTGTATCTCCAGGATTCCCCTGCATCTTTGTATAGGATACTCGCAAGTTGCTGAGCCCCAGGTCCCCTGTCTCATCACCTGATGTATTTCCTGCTCTCACCCCAATTCATTCTTACCCTGAATTCATTCAGCTCCAAGTACACCAGCATCAGTGTTACCATAGATTTAGCTGGGTATAGTGGTTTCCAAACTTGGCCTGGGAGTCAAATCTGTTCTCTGCACTTTCGGCCATGACTTGCACGTTTGCAGTGCTTCAGTCTCTTCTGCCTGCAGTGATTCCTTGCTCCATCATCCTTTGCAGACTATGCCAAGCAGTGGGAGCTGTGGAGGAGGGTGAGAGTGGTTTGGGGGTTTAGCTGATGCTGGGAGTGTTGTAGGTATTTGACCAGATTGTGTGCTGGACCTCGGCCTAGCATCGTGTCCCCTCCTCATCATGTAACACGGTATGCCAGAGCCAGATCAAGGAAGAAGACAGAGTTGTGGAGTGTGCCATTGACTGAACTATACTTACACAGCTTGAAAGCTGCATGTATGTTATGGGTCAGAGGTTGGCCACCAAGTTATAGAAATTTTCATTCTACAGGCCTCCCCAGGTGACAGATGCTACTGGTGGTGGGATTTTATTGCAATTCAAAACTTATACACTTAGGTCATTTTGATCTAACCACTTGGAGCACGTGAAGAAGTATAGCTTATTGTATTTGTTGCAATTAGTTGCTTTCTTTATTTTCCCTGTTTCACAAAGAAGAATAAAGAAAACATGGAATGATTCAAGGTCCTGGAAGATTTAGCCCTGCTTTCTGTAACACTCTGAAAATATTTATTCGGATAGCTTAGGCTAGGGATTGCAAAGGAGCTAAAGAGTTGGGCATCTGCTGAAGCAAGCACTGAAATGCAATAGGACCTGAGTGCTAAATTCCCTAAGAGGCTCTGAAATTCTGAATGATGTGAAACTGTGTTGAATGGTCGTCTTTGATATAACCAGAATTATATGAAGGATTGGCTTTAGCTCTGAGTAGACAGCAACTGAAGTTGGTGAGAGATTTAAGTACTGTTGATAACATACTGTCTGTCTTAAGGCACTCCTTAAAAATGAGCATATGTAGATTTTGGCCTTGTAGTCACATGGTGGCCACAAGCTTTAGGAAATTATTTCTGAATGTCACGTTCAGCAAGTTCCTTTTGCAATGCTGGGGCTCAAATTATCAGTCAGTGATGTAGTCCAATTGTCTGAGCAGTTGAAAGTGCTTTAAAATAACTTTAAAAATGTATAAATATAATTTTCTGACATTTGGGCTTAAATAAGAGCTCCCTTGCATGACAAGTTTCATTCTGGAGTGAATTTTTACTGCTGAGTTATAAACCCCTGGAGTAGTGGTTTCTAATAAAATTGCTGACAGACGCTTAATGATAGCAGCACGAATAGTGCTGCTGTAATAAAGAGAAAAAGGGAATCATCAGACTTGCTTTTTTAATTTTTTTTTTTGTATAGTAGGCCTTTGAGAGAGGATCCAAGGCTGATGATATTCATGGAGCACTGCTAAGAGTTATAAAATTGTTGACAAATATATGGTCTCGTTACAGAATACCAAAAATGAAATATTTTCATTTGGCAATTCAAGAGTTGCCAATGACAGAGGAGCCAGTGAACATTAAGTCTTTAAATTATTTATTATGAACACCACATCTCACAAAAAAAGCATAAGCAATATTAGAAAGCGTCTGAGTGGAAAAACTGATTATTTTGTTATTTGGTGCCTGCGTTGCGTGACATTTTTCATTTTAGTTATCTGTAGCACTACACACTGTTGGTAGAAACTGTTTTTCCTATGTTGAAAAGTCGTTTATAGAGCAAGATACTAATCTTATGGAAATGAGTTGAAATAGCATTCATCAGGTATAGACAGATATGTTCAAAGCTATTTTGATCCCATTCAGACTTTCTGGGTTTAGTGCTGCACAGTATCTGCCAAGATCTGTGAGGCAGCACAGGAGAGGCAAACGCCAGTTCCAAGGAAGGCAGCAAGGTGGTGGTGAATGCTTGGTCATGCTGCTCTCCCACTGAGAGTACACGCTGCTTCTGCTGGGGCCACATGAAAACTGCCTTGTTGCTCTTGCTGGCTTTTGTACTGTCACTTTGTATTTGCTGGCCACAGGTTAAGGCAAGAAGAGAGTTTTGGTTCTGATACTGCTAAGGAAGTTTGCATGTGATTCCCACCCGTACACCTGGGAGGCAGAGTGTGTCATAGGGCAAAGGCTGGTGAGAAGCCGTCCTCTCCAAGCTGCGTGCTCAGTGTCTCCAGGCACTTTAGCAACTTTCCTTCATAGAGGGTTGGAGGTAGGTAACTGTGGCTGCACGGTGTCTGTAGCAGCTGTGGGTGCCTCCTGCTCTTTTGCAGGGCTAGAGTGACTGCTTTTTCAAAGGAGGCATGTAAAGGGGAGATGTGATGAAGATGGGAGAAGTGCTGTGGTTGCACACGTTCAAAGGCAGGCAGTTGCCTGGGGTGTGGGTGCAAGAAGGTCCCAGTGGTATCTCAAGTGACACACAGGAACATTAGAAGGCACCGCATGCAGTAGCAGTTAAATCCTGGAGGGAGGCTGCTGGCTGTGTGGCCTTTTTTGTACCCTTGAAAGTTAGCTACAGCACTCAAATTTGATTCTGTGACATGTTTCTTGAAGCCCATCACAAATAGTGAATAGGCTTGCTTGGACCTTGTTGTTTGGAAAATTGATAGAAGGCAGAACAGTGGTTTAGCTGTTGAAATGACATCCTAAAGACAGGCTTGGGAAACAAACCTCTTGCTCTTTCTAGAGGAGATGTAGCTGTTCAGTGATGCTGTAAATATGCCCAACTTTGTCTTAAATTAGGGCATAGCACCTTTTTGGGTACTTATTTTTGAATGTTTCAAAATCAACTTACGTAACACTTCTATGTGGGGTTTTTGTTTTAGGGTTTTTTTTTTTCATTTTACGATTTGTTGTGGGTACCTGAACAACAGAAATGATATAACCAGACCTGTTCTTTCTCTCTGCCTAGGCAGGTGTGTGTGTTTGTGCAACATTGAATCTAGACATCTTACAAGCATTTAAAATGCAAATTTGTTGTCTTCGGTGACTACTTCTACTCTTAAAGCACTTTTGGCACTATTCACTGTTTTCCTTAGGTATTTTCTGTATGCAGCAGCACTGTCCAAGTAATGCATGCAGGCAGGTAATGACCTATTGTACTGCTACAATTTCTAATACATTCCCAGAATCCAACATTTGCTTGGTTTGGAGGTCCTGCTCTTTATGATAATCCCCTGTCTGTCTTCAGATTCACTGTCTGCTGGGTGCTACAAGAAACTCTGGTGAAAAATCTTGAGCCAAGTGCTCAGTGCTTGTGGAGGTTGGCTGTATGTTGGTTTCCAGCCAGGTCGGTAGCTGAAAGGCATTATTAATGCTCAGAGTAGATGGTTTCCTGCAATGAAAATAAAAACCAGGTTTTTTAATGTGGAAAATCAACCTTATTTTAATTACAACAGTTCTGGCTGCCAATGTGTTTTAAATATAGTTATTTTTAGTTTAAATATTCTCTCCAGGTATACCAGGTCCATTCCGTTCTCTGTCCTATTCCATTGCATGACTTAGATCTAATATTCCACAGAACTTGTGGGAGTGGTGATTATAAAATGAGTGAGCTGTGAGTCAGAGACCACAGTGAGCTGGGAAACATAAGGGCAGAGCTGAGCCTAGATGTTGGCTGAGGAGGGGCACGCATGATCTGGGCCTAAAATACAGAGGAGCAGTGTATCCAAATATACAGGAGCAGAGACTAATGGAGTTTAAACCTTTTTGTACATTATAGACATCTGAATTGAAGGTCTGCTGTTGAACTCAATTTATTTATCAATTTATTTGATGTATTAACTTTGAGTAATTTCCTAGGGAAGAGAGAAAATAAGGCTTTGAAAATCAAGGCTAAATATGTGACAAAGGTTCTGAGAACTATTTCCTGTAAAGTGTCCCCCTTTTCCAGTATCTTCAGGCCCGTTATGCATTTACATAAACTATAGTCGTTTGGCTGGGGGTTTTTATGTTGGATTTTTTTCATGTAGCACATGCTCATTTGGCAGTTAGCAACTCTGTTAATAACTCTATCAATGGGTCTGGTATTAGTACTGTATCTATGAAGGTAATATAATAATCTCTTTGTCTTCTCTAAGGATTGCTGAAATACATTTCTGTTGAAATGCCCCTGAGCTTTATTTCGTCTCTCTGGCGTGATTCTCAAACGTACATACGTGGCAGCACAATGGGGACACTGAGATGTAACATCTATTTCTTGGCAGCTCAGAGGCAGGAAGCTCATTTGATCCATCATCACCCTGTAACAAAGATATAAAGCCAGTGTAAAAAGAACTGATCGGGAATGTTTGCTCAAAGAATGAAAAGGGTAAATATAGAGAAAATGTTAAAGTCATCTTATCTGGCTTTCAACCGGCATGGGTGTTGTAACCTGCACTCAGTGAATTTTACATTTATTACATTGAATTTCATCTGCCATTTTATAGCCCAGCCAAGTCTGCTCCACAACTGCTCCACAGTTGTTCACAATGATCCCTTATGTACCACCTGGAGCAACCTAGTATCAGCAAACTATGTTGTTCATACTCTTTTCAGGAACATTTATGAAAATTTTGAAGGACCCAGATATCAGTATGAATCCTTTGGGGGACTCCTAGTGACCTCCCTGCTACAAGAAGTGACCAGTTCCTACTCAGTTTTCTGTCTTTTGATCAACTATTTACCCATGTGAGACCCTTGCTTCTGATTATGGCTCCTTAGTTTCATTAAAAGCTGCTGCTGGGAGACCTTACTGAATGATTTCAGGAAGTCCAAGTGTACCATAGGAACATGATTTCCCTTGTCTTCCTGACTTGTTCTGGGAATTTCAGTAGGTCTGTGAAGCTTGACTCCCCTTTATGAAGCTATGTTTGTTTTTTTCCCAAAGTGTTACATTTGTTCATCTATCACAAATTGATTTCTTTACAGTAGCTTCTATTTATTTGCCTTGGAGAGTCATTGGATTTAGTAGTCCATAGTTCCTCTGGTTTCTCCAGGTATCATATTGCCACCTCCAGTACCAGAGTGATTTTGATCAAAAGGCTACCTATCACAGCTGAGAGTCTGAGCTATTTCATCCTTTAGTTCTTCCAGAACTCCTGCCTAATATCCTCTTGTCCGATGATTTGTTGGTTTTCACTTTGTCTGCCTTTATAACATCTTTTATTCACAATTCAATCTCAGAAAGATTGAGACACCCTAAAAAATGGTTCTGGCCTAGGAATTTCTGATGTTTGCAGCTGTTCTGTCTTACGTCTACCATAGACAGGTAAGCAATAGGGACCCTGGTCAATACTTGCAGGTTTAATATTGGATGCTTCTGCAGTTCCCTGGGGAGCAGTATGTGATGTAATGGAACTGACAATCATCTGAGTAAGCTGCTCCTTTCCAACCTAGATTTGGTCCGAGTCCTATACATGTGCTGCATTATATAAATGAAGCACATGTGCATCTCTTTGCAGGTATAAGAGGGGCAAGCACGCAAACCTCATGTGAACAGATGCTCAGAATATCTCATTCAGCCTTTGATAACTTCCTATTACTATTAACCTATGGCAACTGAGACCACATTTTAGTAAAACTTGGCCATAATTTTAAGTGACTCAAAAACTCCAAAATTAAATCACTTCATGGGGCAGGTAGAGACTTCATTTACAGCTCTGGTACTTTCATAATGGGATATTCCGTTGGGGCAAAAAAGATATTGAGTCTCTTTGAATCTTTCATGCGTGAATAGTGTTTAAATAATTGATAAAGTCCCTTATTGTTGACTTATTATTTTTTCCATGTTTTTGTACCTTACACTGAAGGAAGTGACATTAATCAGAAGTTTGAAGTTTAAGTCATCATCTCTTCCTAAAGGCTCAAGGGAAATGAAAACAGACTGATCATTTTCTAGCAGGCGAGGAAGAATTCCCTGAACACTGTAACGTGACAAACTACTGGATCCTGCCCATATGGGGAAGGAGAACATTCCTGGATAGGGATCACCAGTGCACGAAAGAGAAGGATGACATATTTCTGCTTTATAATTATCCAAAAGGCAGATGTGGAGGCACAATTATTTCATGTTCATAGAAATTTGCACAGGAGAAACTGAATCCTGGAGGGTCTTTTATCAGTACCAAAGGAAGAAGCAAATATGATGGAGATTTACCTGTAGTCTAATGAAACAAAATAAAAAGGTACTAAATCAACACACGAAGTAGATGTGTTGATTTTAAGCCAGTAAAACATGCATCTTTTAGAGGGCTGTCGATAGGCACTCTTCTCTGGACATGGAGCTCTTCATGCCTGTTATTTACTCCATAACATGGGACAAGTCACTCCACCTACTGAGATGAGGATTCCCCTCATTCCTCAACTCTCTACTATATTACAATGACACCAGAGAGTTGTATGATTAGAGAATGAAGAGATATGACCAAAATTTGTGCCATCAAAACTCCTTAACAGGAGATTGGGGTTTGCTGTGTTAGGAAATGATTTAGCTGTCACGGGTACAAAGAACAGCTTTGCTGGGGTGCTTGCAGCGCAGGAGGTGAGGAGCGCTGTGTCAGCAGAGCTGGTGTTTGGAGACAAAATGCTCTTGCACCCCTCTGTGTAGAGAATAGTAGACTAAAAACCAAAACTCTACAAAGGTGCTGAAGAGGAGTATGGGACCCCTTCCCATATTTTATCCATGAGTACTTATATCAGCACTTCACAGGGGGAAAATAAATCACCTTGACAAGAGGTAAATAGCCCTGTACTAAAACCCCTGCTCATGGGATAGCCAGGAGCTTTGTTGGCTTTGCTGACCTATTTCAAATCAAGACTTCCTCAGTTGTTCAGGACAATCTAGAGGAAGCAAAATTTGGATCAAATGTTGATTAAATGAATCGTCGAATTTATTGATTTGCTTTGGCCTTAGTTACAGACTTTGAAAGGCCAAAAGGCAGGCCTTGTGACCTCTGAATACTTCTGCTCCCATTCTGTAAAGCAGCTGTAAGAGTGCTTGTATGTGTTTAGGCCTTACCTTGTCTGAAAACAGAAAGGTATGAGTTACAGTGCAGTGAGGGCATGCTGACCCACAGGACCTTTTGCGTCTGTGTTGCATTGTATCAGGGAAGAGATGTTGGTCGAGTATTTTTCCTCTAGTGAGAGATCAGGCTGTTTACTATTAAAATAGACTAGAGCGATACTGCAGCCATGGGTCTACTGAATCCTTGAGTGCCACTCTTGGACAGGCATTCAGTAGCTCTAGAAAAGGAGGATATGGTGAGGCAATGTTTCCTCCAGGCATCGGTCAAGCTAGTAAAAAAGAAAATGGATTTTGAAGCTGTGCCTGACCAAAATCACTCTGGTGCAGCTATTCCTGTAAGAATTCTGTGTTACAGAATTTTGGATGATTGCTTGCACACAGGAGCAAATTGCTGTTTGCAACTTCTGCACAACTATTGAGATCCAAGAGTAATCTGCTTCAGTTCTAGACATTTACGGGCCCTTTATGCTGAATTGTCAGTCCTGCTTTCTGCACACCTTAAAGAAATTTATTTCTTTACTCCATTAAGTCTGTTTTCTTTGGGCTGTCGTGTGCAGTATTGCTAGGTGTTTGTGGCAGTGGAGGGGCAAACACATAGTATCAGACTGAAGGTTGGGAGCAATGATGTTCTTGCAAAAGTTAGCCCAAATTATCTTGCAAAACCCATCTTTCTGACTGCCATGTTGAGGGATGGCCCAGTGTATGGACAGTGAAAGCTTGCTGATTACATTTTAAGCAGAATTACTTAAAAAAATAGCATAACATAATATCAAATTTCTGAATTGGCGATGAAAATGTCTTCAGTTAAAGGTACTGGGATTGCCCTTGGGAAGACCTATATATACTTCTTGTATTTGTTTTTGATCTTCTGTATACGATCTTCCTACAAGGTGTAGGGTTGGGCTTTGTGGCTGTGACACAGACACATTTTTGAAACAGTGCACAACAAGGTCCACCTACACAAGTGTCTCCATTTGAGATAGACATGCACCATATCTCCACACCAAATGCAAAAAGATATGGATGCTTACTTTTCCCATACTGTTTGTCTTGTCCTTCTCGGTTCCTCTCAGATGATATGTAAACTTGAAAATGGTGTGGACTGGAATTTGGCTAGATCTTCTAGGTATAGTTGAATCCAAATGCTAATGTAATTGGGGGAGCATTTGTTAAAGGGTATCTGGCAGATCTTATCCTTCAAATGAAAGAAGGGATTTGGGTTATGCTTAATCCAAGTGATCTTTGTTCTCCAATTCTCATTCTATCTCCTCTTGTATCGTGTTTTCACAGGACTCCACTAATTTGTGTTCAAGTTGTTTGGGATCCATGTAAATTAATGGCTCTGTTTTTCTTCAGTATATTAAAACTCTGTAATTCCTGCATGTAGTCAGTTTGCTGGGTACTCATCAACCTTGTGAATAGGCAGTCCCTGAAGTGTGCTGTATTGCATGCAGTTCTTTTTGTTTGACACTTGCTCTCATCAGTGTTTAAAAATCTGATATGATCGTAATTAAACCCTGGATACTCTCCAGCTTTTTTTGGTAGCTTAATCGTATTTTGTGCTCTTTATGAAACTCAGTATTGAATATCAACAGCCATGCTGATTGCTCACAAGCTGTAAAGACAAGGGCAAGGCATTCTCACCTTCAGGCATTTTCCATGTTCCCTTGTATTCGCGAAGAAATAGCATATCTTAATCCTTTGTTGTTGAGTTTCTCTTTGGCTATTGTACTGATGCATACTGAGCAGAATAGAAAAACTCAGGGGACTCCGTTATCTAAACATCTCAAATGAGACAATTTGAAGCTGTACGATTCTGGAGTTACAGTGCGAATTCTCCCTGGATGCCTATGAATAGCCTTTCTGCCCACTGGGGAATTTGATTCTATCTTGAATGGTTTTATTCATATGTTTAATAATGTTGGACAGTTTGAATACATGTACTTTTCAGTCCTGCCAATAGATCTTGTTCCTTTGCTAATTTTCATTTGGACACTGGCAACAGAGGGCAGAAAGCAAAGATGGCAAGATTTGCCTTCGCTGCAAATCTGGTTGTGTTCTGGGGCCAGATTCAGCCTTGCCATGAGTGGATGTAATTTCCTCAGACATCTCTGAATTTGGAGGCTAATTATATGTAATACGAAATGTGCGGAAGACTGATATAATGCCTCCTACCCTTCTTTCAGTGCTTTGTAAGAACAGTCTTTCCTTTAAAAGTTGTATAATTAGCCAAAATAGCAAACGGCAAGTTGGCACTGTGAACATAAAGCTTGACAGTGCAAGTAAGCAATTAAGGGTTAGCTGCATTGCAGATGAATCAGCCTTTTCTTTTTTTGTTGAGCATGATTTTTGAAGAATGAAATGCTTGTCTTGGGTGAGGATGAGTGAAGGAGCCTAATACTTTTACCTTTGAGGAATTCATTAATGTTTGTCTTGAGTAAGAATCATGAAATCTACCCTAGGGTTACCTAGGGCAACTAGGTGAGGAAAGTAAAAAACACCGGGAGTACTGAGAATCTTGCTCTAAACAGAACACCACCGTCGGAAACTTTTGCTCTAGTGGCACAGTTGGTAAGCTTTGAACCAAAGCAGTATTAATAATGCTATGGTTTTCCCTGTGATTGCTTTCATTTAATCCTGTATCTGCAGTTCTCTTAAGGGTTTTTTTTTTTGATACGCACAGACACATACACTCAGTTCTCTACTTTCACACAGTAACATTCATTAGTGTTTCAGTTCTTTTGCTAAATGGACTGTCTCTCGTGTCCTGTCCCCCCATCCATCAGAGTGTAGTGTATCAGTTTTGTATAGTGTAGCTTCTTCCTTTCAAAGTTTAGGAAAACTCCAAGAGAATCTTTTTTTTAACTGGGGAAGGCTTTGGGAAAAAAAAAAACAACTTCTCACAGTTATATCCCCATCTTCTTTATTTTGTTAGTACCTAAACTGCATAATTTTTAAAGAAAGGGTTTTGGCTCTGGATGTTCAAATATTTTTGTTTCTTTTAACAAAAAGTGGGAGGCAGGTTCTGCTCCCAGTTTGGTGTCGTTTTCCACAGACATGCCAATCAAATTGAGTTTAGAGGCTCAGTCCCACCCATGACTCTGTACCTGAAGGGAGCATGAAGTTAGGAGTATACCTCAGCCTGAGAAGAGCATGTGTGTTGTATGGCTCTGTTTTCTGACTATATCTTCACTATTAATATGCTGCTTCAGGATATGATGTCTCCCAGCTCAGTGGGACTTTGTGTTTCTAATGATGATAATGAATTGTATTACTCGGTTGACTGAAGCAGGGATCTTATAGGTGTTCCCAAGGTAGCGGGAGTAGCTGTTGGGCAGTGAGGGAGGCAGCAGGAATCATAGAATCATAGAATGCTTTGGGTTGGAAGGGACCTTTAGAGGTCATCTAGTCCAACCCCCCTGCAGTGAGCAGGGACATCTTCAACTAGATCAGGTTGCTCAGAGCCCCGTCCAACCTGACCTTAAAGGTTTCCAGGGATGGGGCCTCCACTACCTCTCTGGGCAACCTGTTCCAGTGCTTCACCACCCTCATTGTAAAAAATTTCTTCCTTATATCTAGCCTAAATCTCCCCTCCTTTAGTTTAAAACCATTACCCCTTGTCCTGTCACCACAGGCCTTGCTAAAAAGACTGTCCCCATCTTTCCTATAGGCCCCCTTTAAGTACTGAAAGGCCGCAATAAGGTCTCCCCGCAGCCTTCTCTTCTCCAGGCTGAACAACCCCAACTTTCTCAGCCTGTCCTCGTAGGAGAGGTGCTCCAGCCCTCGGATCATTTTTGTGGCCCTCTTCTGGACTCGCTCCAACAGCTCCATGTCCTTCTTGTGCTGAGGGCTCCAGAGCTGGACGCAGTACTCCAGGTAAGCATGCTTTCCAGGAAGCATGCTTTCTGCTCTAGGGCCTTTGACCACCTGCTGTCTCCAGGGGCAGGACAGGATGACAGGACTGTTCCTGCTGTATGATGTCACCTCTAAAGCAAGTAGGGGATCCTCCCACCACCCACCACGCAGGGGTCACAGGCTATGAACTGCCCCCAGGCCTGAACTTAGAGACAAAGAACAGGGCTAAGCTACAAAGACATGTGGCAAGATTTTTTGCCACTGATCTACTCTGTGATGCTGTGCAAAACGCTGCTCTTAGTCCCCAGTTCCACTTTTTTTTCCTCCTCCTCCCCTGAAGAACTGGAGCAATGTGCCTTCAGTCTATGCTTGCTGACAAAAGAAGGCAAGCCTTACTATAGCAAAATTCTACAGTCATCTCTCTGTTAGTATCATGGTACTTACTTTATTAGGTATTATAAATAAGATTAAAAGAAGTGGTTGTCCTGAACAATTCAAATCCTGAGCAAATCAGCCAGTCAGACTATATATATATGTGTGTGTGTGTTTGTATGTATGTTACAAAATGCAGGACCAGAACACATATCAATCCGTTAACAGCAAAAGAGGATGAAACCTCCTATATTTGATAAGAAAAAAATCAGGTCCTCTTACACCTAGCTGCTGCTAGAAAAGCATTGTCCCTTCAATCCTCATTCAAATAATGTTTTCTATCACAAAGTATGATCTCCTTGCTGAGGCTATAATTATTGTTGTAGCCTCTCTTGACCCAAGAAGCTAATAAAAAAGTCTGGGGAGGGAGGTTTTCTGTCAGTTGTTCCTGTTCCTTAAGATGAGAAATTGGTAAGTTAAGGGTGACTTTGATGCAGTCCTATGTATTTATAAAGAATTTACAAAGGCCTGTGCCCCTGAACACAGCAGGACTCAAGAAAGCTCACTTAAAAGCTGTTGTCTTTGGCTTTTCCTGGGGCCATGTTGTTAATCCTTGCTCGGTGTCCATGGCTTTCTCTCTTCTGGCTTTACATTGCACAATTTTGTTTTTCTTCTTTTTTGATCATTTCCACTGATGAATGCCTTGTCCCCTGGCTGTGCAGCCTGACATCCTTGGGAACCTCTCCATGGAATAATTAGTTCTGTTTGTTAGGAGTATGTAACTGTTTCCTGGCTTTATATTGCCTCTCCTCCCTCTAGGTTATTGCCTGCATCGGTAGGGTTTATATCAACCCAAAAGAGAAGTGGTTTTGCCCTGCCTTAGTGTCTGAACCCCAGAGGTGACCTAGGACTTTGCTGTTAGGCATTTAACATGCAGGGCAATGGGGACCTCACCCTGAAAATTTGTATAGACAGTGAGGGCAAGGAGATCATTGAGGATACAAGGGAGATTGGCTAGCTTTTTGTGGAAGCTGCTTCCCTGTGTAAGTGGCAACCTGGCAGAAAGCTAGAAAGGTTTTATCTGAAAACATGAAAGATGCAGAGCTGGCAGTTCTGAGTTAAGGCTTTTCCTCCCAGACTGGCAGATACCTCCCTCCAAGTCAAGGAATCACAATGTCCAAATTGTGAGCCTGGTGGTGGGGAAGGATTTGTGGCTGGTGGAAGAAAGTTTCTGGTTGTGTGGCTGTTGGGCTTGAACTGGCCATTGGCCACCTCAGGAAGTGATGTAAACAAGATTGGCTTTGGAAGGAGACCAGTTAGTGACCCTGAGTGTTGAAGCATGAATCAACTTGTGACAAGTGTTTGTTCACTTATGTTTAAGTCTAAGTTCCCCAGCTTTTCTTCTGAAGCACTGAGCATCTTTTCTTAGTACTGAGAGTAGCTCTGGATACAGAATGCTTCTGAAGATCATGCTCTGAATATCTGTATTTGAGTGTGCTCGAATGGATCTGTGTACCTACAAGACACTTCAGGAAATGAAGTTCATGATACCTATTAGCTAATAGATACAAGAATGTTGCTGTGGGCCTGATCTTTACATCAGGGGTGGGCTCAAACCCACACTGTAGTGTCTGTGTCTTCACCCTGCATGTGAAGAACGTCTTTCCTTGTTGTCACTTCGGATTCCTAGCACGGAAGTGCACTTCTGCAAGGTCTGGACTGCATTAATTCTTCAGGAAAGCTCTGCCTGTGACTGTCTTTCACAAAACTTGGGTGAGAAATTAAGAGCAACCTTTGAAATTTCTTGTAAGTACCCACCATGATAAAAGAGGCTCCTGTATTGCATTCGACTTTGCCACAGACAGCGGTGTTGCATCCTATTGCCTTGCTCATGAGAAGCACCAGTGTGTTGGAACAGGGATGAATTTACTGATGGAAGGACGAAGCGTGGTAGTATCTCCTCCAGCCACATGGCAATGCCTGGGATGTGATGCACGACAGGGGAGTACCAGGGCACTGCGTCATTATAGACCACACAATCCAGATCTGATTTGAGGATATCATGTTCGATCAGTGGAGTTAAGCATTCAAACTTTTTAATGTGATAATTCACAGCTCTGAGCATGAGTGATGGCTCTGGACGCTCCTTGGTATTTCCATATATTGACTCTACTTAAATATCTCTGTGACTGGAGATAAAAAGAAAACTGTGTATGTTGCACTAAAGCCTTATACTCCTGTCATTTCTGTTTAGTTTCAGGCGTATTGCCGAGCACAGGATACATCCCAGATCTGAGATAAAAAAGAACAGTTTTCCTTTGTTAATGGAATAAGTTATTTTAATGTAAAGTACGAGCTAGGAATTGGTGCCTGTTTCCTGTTTGAAGCTAAACAAGGTCAGTTCAGCTAAATTACACTGTGAGCCAGCTCCTGAAAAGTTAAGGAAATCAGAAAATCTGCAGATTCTATTAATGTGAGCTGCTCTAGATGCCTTTGGAATACAGAATCAGCAAGAACAAAAAGGTATTTTGGGGAATAGCTATGCTGGTTCAGAGCAAAATTATAAACAGACAAGAACAAGCAAAGATTATTCAGATAATGGTCTCATCTGAGAATGGCTAATCGGGCCAATTAGCTGTTATGATGAAGCTGTGTTATCATAGAATCATAGAATCATTTAGGTTGGAAAAGACCTTTAAGATCATTGAGTCCAACTGTAAACCTAACACTGCCAAGTCCACCACTAAACCATGTCCCTAAGCGCCACATCTACACATCTTTTAAATACCTCCACGGATGGAGGCTCAACCACTTCCCTGGGCAGCCTGTTCCACTCCCACCCAACTTGCAAACTTGCTGAGGGTGCACTCGATCCCCTCGTCCAGATCATTGATACAGATATTGAACAGGACTGGCCCCAAAACTGAGCCCTGGGGAACACGNCACAGCCTTTCCTTCGTCCACTAAGCGGGTCACCTTGTCGTAGAAGGAGATCAGGTTAGTCAAGCAGGACCTGCCTTTCATAATCCCATGCTGACTGGGCCTGATCACCTGGTTGTCCTGTACGTGCCGTGTGATGGCACTCAAGTTGATCTGCTCCATAACCTTCCCCAGCACCGAGGTCAGGCTGACAGGCCTGTAGTTCCCCCGATCCTCTTTGTGGCCTTTTTTGTAGATGGGCATCACATTTGCTAACTTCCAGTCAGTTAACCAGGACTGCTGATAAATGTTGGACAGTGGCTTGGCAAGATCATCTGCCAGCTCCCTCAGTATTCTTGGGTGGATCCCATCTGGCCCCATAGACTTGTGTGCGTCTAAGTGGTGTAGCAGGTCACTAACCATTTCCCCTTGGATTATGGGGGCTTCATTCTGCTCCCCATCCCTGTCTTCCAGATCAGAGGGCTGGGTACCCTGAGAACAACTGGTCTGATTATTAAAGACTGAGGCAAAGAAGGCATTAAGTACCTCAGCCTTTTCCTCATCCTTGGTGGCAATGTTCCCC
>VYZW01043421.1:0-13603 GCA_013401315.1 Balaeniceps rex | reverse complement strand
AGGATGGAGATTCTCCTTAGCCCTCCTGCTGCTAATGTATTCATAGAAATATTTTTTATTGTCTTTCACAGCAGTAGCCAAATTAAGTTCTGGTTGATCTTTGGCCTTTCTAATTTTCTCCCTGCATAACCTCACGACCTCCTGCGTTGCTTGCCCCTTCTTCCAAAGTTCATAAACTCTCCTTTTTTTTTCTGAGTTCCAGCCAAAGCTCTCTGTTCAGCCAGGCTGGTCTTCTTCCCTTCCAGCTCATCTTTCAGCACATGCGGACAGCCTGCTCCTGCGCCTTTTAAAATCTCCTTGAATAATGTCCAGTCTTCCTGGACTACTTTGTCCTTCAGGACTGCTTCCCAAGGGACTCTGTCAACCAGTCTCCTAAACAGGCCAAAGTCTGCCATCCATAAATCCAAGGTAGCAGTTCTGCTGACCCCCTTCCTTACTTCTCCAAGAATCAAAAACTCTATCATTTCATGATTGCTATGCCCAAGATGGCCTCAAACCGTCACTTCACCCACAAGTCCTTCTCTGTTTGCAAACGATAGGTCCAGCGGAGCCCCTTCTCTTGTTGTCTCACTCACCAGCTGTGTCAGGAAGTTATCTTCCACATGCTCCAGGTATCTACTAGACTGTTTCCTCTCTGCTGTATTGTATTTCCAGCAGACATCTGGTAAGTTGAAATCCCCCATGAGAACAAGGGCTAGGGATTGTGAGACTTACCGCAGCTGCTTACAGAATATTTCATTTGCCTCTTCATCCTGGTTGGGTGGTCTATAACAGACTCCCACCACAATATCTGCCTTGTTGGCCTTCCCCCCGCTTCTTACCCATAAACACTCAACCCTATCATCACCATTGTGAAGATCTAGACAATCAAAACACTCCCTAACATACAGGGCTAGCACACCGCCTCTCCTTCCTTGCCTATCCCTTCTGAAAAGTTTATAGCCATCCATTGCAGCACTCCAGTTGTGCGAGTCATCCCACCATGTTTCTGTGATGGCAACCATATCATAGTTTTCCTGCTGCACAGTGGCTTCCAGCTCCTCCTGTTTGTTGCCCGTGCTGTGTGCATTGGTGTAGATGCACTTCAGCTGGGCTATTGATCCTGCTACCTTTTTGGGGGGAGAAGCCGTTGTTCCTATGTGACCATTCTCAGGCGCTTATTCTTCTAACGTATCAATAACCCTTGTGTCTTTGCTGCTGCGTGGATCTCCATCCCCTACCTCCACTGAGACAGCAGACCGAAGGACCTCGCTAGCACACCATCCTTCAAACATAGGCATGCTACCCCCAGGCTTATCTTTTATGACTAATTTGAGCAATCTGTGGTGGGCAATGATTACCTTATGGCACTTGCATGGGTAGAGCGAGCAAAGACATGGGCTGCGGATTTGTAGAGGAGAAAAGTCTAGTAGGGAAGCTCGACTACAGCACAAAACTTTCCAAATCAGGATGGCAGCATAAATGTTTCTGGGTCTCGTTTACACAAAGGCCTGAGATCAGAGGGTCACAGTCTAAGGGAGGCATTTGAGGAATGTTTGGCGGTCACTGGGCATGGGGTGGGTGCAGAGGCTGCTTGCTGGGTAGGGCCTTTCAGAAGAGCAGGAGGAGATGGGAAGTGGGAACCCAGTGACTTCTCCAGTGACTCTGTGGAACATTTCTTCCTTTCCCTCGTGGAAGCAGTGGGGGAGGGGCTGTATCAACTACCTCTGATTTAACTGGGATTTGAGACACTGAAGACTCTAAATAGCATCCTATAGCCAAATCCCTATAAATAAAGGCCAGTTTGAGTGCAGTCTCATTGAGCACTGATCTAGGTTTGAGTGGGGCTAGAGCAGGAATGTGTTTCAATTAATTTGCTGAGTTATGGCCCTTGGAGATTAATTTGAGTTTCTGAAAGGTTGCCAAGGAGTTTTGGGTGGAGAAACTCCTTTCCTAAAAGGATTGCTGGTGATGGGAGAAGAACAGAGACCATGAGGTTTAAATGCACTGGAAAGTGGGAGGAAGCAGGAGAAAACACAAGCCCCTGAAATCAAAGGAGTGAAAGGAAGCTTTTTAGTGAAATAGGTTGGAGAGGAGTGGAGAGGAAGCCTCATCTTTCAAAGGGGCTTGCTAACACTGAGTAGGATGTTGATGCATTGGTCCTGGTTGTGTGTGGTGTGTTATTCCAGAGTTTCCAAACAGTGCCTAACTGCAGTTTGCAAAATCTGTTTCAGTCTTCTTTCCTTTTCCTACAAGACTTGTCATTTGCTTTATAGACATTGTAGGCTGCAATTTAAGGGATTGACAGTAGGAGGATGAGTACAATTATAATGAACATAATTAAGGAAAAGATGATCACATAAAAGATTAAGAGGAGAGTATTATGAAAGACGGCTGAAAACAGTGAGGCATTTCCCATAGTTCATGCTTATTTCCATGTTTAATGTGTTGCCGCTTTATGAATGACAGAGATGGGCAAAGTCTTGCTACCCATAACCGGGAAAGAGAAGTTAACAAGGAAGACATGTGGCTCAGTGCATGTGCATCTAATTAAGAAAGGTGGCTGCAATGTATGTTTTGGACAGAGAAAAGGAAATATTGGAAGCAGTATTACTGCACAGTGAATGGGTAATTATAGCAATGAAAAGTTAGAGAATCCTGTTCAGGAAATAGTGAGGAAAACATGCTTCAACCAGAGAGTTTTGGTAGAGTATGTAGATGTGGGCAGATTGACTTTATCATTGAATTCAGGAAATGATCAAAAGCATAGGGAACACTGAACCGTCACTCCTATAATGACCAAAAGGTATCTTCTGTACTGGTCTGGATTACTGAATATGTTGTCTAGGAACATTTTAAGAGGAAACTTGGTTTCTTCTAGAATGGAAATGTAGTAAGATTGGTATGGCATTGGTAGTTAGAGGAATTTCTAGAGACAAAGGTCTGAAAATGATGCACGAGCATCCTTGGTAAGAAAAATACAGGTGGCAGCCTGCAAAGGGAGAAGGCCACCTCAAGTAGTGTTTTCCTAACTGTTTCTTCTGTTAGTGCATAATTTTGTATATAAATAGATTGAATTTGTTTTTTGAAATAGCCTGAGTAGCCTTCGTGATGGGTGGAGGAAAGGAGTCTTTCATATTTAAGCCTGGATGCTAGTTGGTATCCTGTCTGCTTCCATCTTTATCTGTTCATTGTTTAAATTGCCTAATTGCTGTATTTTTGTTTATGTAATTTAACTTCTTCTTACTGGAAAGAAATTTTAATTTAGCATTAACAGATTATTTAGAGATTGTTTTTGTGTTCGTATAGTATTGGTGCTTTGAAATTATTTCAGAGATAAAAACTTTTTAAAAACTGTCTGTGGGTTCCAGCTGAAACATGTAAGATAAGTTACAGTCTATTAATTAGAAAAGAGAAAGAAATCATGAAGCTGATTAACACTGTCTGTGCTGGACAGTGTCTGCGCTCTTCTTTGGCACCTCTGTGCACTCTACCTTTTTATGGCACTTGTGTTTGTGTGTAACATTAGGCTGAGGGGAGGCTCTCTATTTCTTCCAGGAGAAGAATTGCTACTGCCAATGACTGTTACATCAAGCCTTTGGCATGAAACAGTTTATTTCTATGTCAGTTGTTCACCACATCAGCCTGTGAAATGGCAATAGGTTAAGTTGACCATGAATATTTCCATGAACTATTTGCATATATTTGTATTGGTATTTCACTGGCATGTGCACCTTTGGCATTACTGCTAATGTTATACTGGCAAGTGTAGAAGGAAAAAAGCAGCAGGCAAGAGAACACGGGCATACAAAGTACTATTCCTTCGTCTTATCTATGAAAACATAAAATTTTATATCTGTTGCCCACAGAACTGCAGGTATACCCGAGGAGTCTGTTCTTGTCCTGTCCCTCTGTTAGGGGATGTTCATAACATTTTACTCACTATTCCAGACCACACATACCTGCAAGAGCCATTCAACTAAAATATTCCCCTGTGATTGCTTGTCTCCTGAGAAATGTCAAGAACCCCAGAGTCTTGCCAAAGAAAGTAAGCCCCATGTGTGAATCTGGAGTGAGAGCAGTGAATACTGGTCTTCCTGAAAAGTCTATCCCCTCTCTCCATGCCCTTCACACATGCAGATTTCATCTCCTCCCCACCGCTGACACAGATTAAAGGCTTTGTAACATCTGAAATTAAAAAGGATGTGAGACTGTTCTGCAGAGGAGCTAAGCTAAATAATTTGTCATCTCAGATAAGTTTTGGAAGTATAGTCATCTTCAAAGTCAGGATTATTCAGTTGCATTCCTGTCATATTCAAAAGCATACAAAGGAAGTGGGTGTTTCTAACAGCGCATGAATGAGGGAACACTTGGAATGCCTTTGACCATCAGTGAGTTCTTTCATGGTCTGTTCTTCTGGAGACTGGGCTCCTCAGGAGGAGTCTCTGAATGATCCTCATAGCAAGGGGGACTAAGGAGTTCCAGGGGTGTAACATCTCTGGTCAATTTTAAGGTATATGTTTACTTGAACAGAGTGGAAGATCAAAGGAGGCTTTTGGGTTTTCTCAAAGGCAAGTGCACTGTGGAAAAAGCTCTGTGCATGCATGAAGGGGGTTGGAGTACTTGCGTAAGAGTGATCTGAATGGAAGCAAATTAAAGAGCAAGCCCGTACCTAACCTGAGAGAGATGCATCTGTATGCTGCTCACAGAGCACTGAGGTGGGCTAAGCTGGCGTAAGCAAACCCCCATTCAGCTCAGCAGTGTAGTGTTTGAATAATAGAAGCAGAAAAGCAGACATTCAGGTACAACACTGGGATTTAAAAGTTTCTGAAGGGTTGACCTGAAGGTCAGATTCTGTTCACTCTTTGTGCCAAAGAGCCCTACAAGGATGAAAGTCTGTTCTGAATTGCTGGGATGGCTCTGGTTCTGCGCAGGCACCACAGGGTTGTGCCAGTGTTGCTCATCCTGGGGCAGTCTGTCCCTGGGGGCTCAGGGTAAAGGAATTAAAGCAAACAGAGCTTTTGACCCTAAAGCAAACAGAACTTCTGAGGATGCTCTAAGCTCTTGGATTTGCTGAACAAATGTGGTGTTAGCCTCCTCTGCCATGCGGCTTCACATGTAAGGTCAGGGCAATTCGAAAGCATGGGCTGTACCTGAGGGGCTCAGGGCCATGTTATTTGCAGCTAACCCATGGATGATTTTTCATTTGGGATTTGCCTCTGAGGGACAGTTCCTCTGAGAATGTCTCCTGATGGCTTTGGGCCCATGTTCTTCTTATACACATGCAGTTCTGTACCTAGAAAGCACAAACAACAGAATATGTTTTTCAGTTCTTTTGGGGCAGAAGTGTTTTCCTAAGTAGGTTTCAGGTAAATTACTGTTTTCTGTAAATTAATGTTTTTCTACAGATGTGGGTTTAAATTGTTTTTTCTTGTGGATTATGAATCTTGTGAATTGTTTCAGTGATGCTTTTAGGAGAATAAATAGATAAAACAGAAATAAGAATTGTTCGTGCCAAGACTTGATAGATGTTTTCTTGTTTCTGGGAACAAGAAGGCAGCTGGTTGATGTTTTTTCTTCCTTTTTTTTCAGTGCTGCTGAGAGGTAGTCTGGCACATACTGCAGAGCTGAAATTTAGTTGCTGTGTACGGAGCTTAAATACGAATACTGTAATTAAAAATTATGGCCTACCTGTAAAGCTGGAAATCTGAAACTGAGACATATATTATTGCTGAGGTATGGTACCTCAGTGCAGTTCTTTCCCTGCACTAGTGTTTCAGTAGTGAGACTCCAGACTGTCCAGGGAAATTCTCATGAATCTTGCTCCTATCTTCTAAAGGTTGCTAACAAACTAAACCTTGTGCTTCTTGATGGTGGGCTGGTTACAGAGGACCATGTGGTTCATATTGCTGTCTCCCCAGCTGTTATAAAATGTGTTAGAAATATGACCTTTTAAAAGTACAGAGATGTTAGCAGAAAGTTCTCTCTCTTTCCTCTAAAAATGCACTCTCACTTGTAGCACACAATTACTTTGGGTCTGTCAGTTTATGAGCCTGCTTTTAGAAACACCTTACGGGTACTACCCTGAGAGTGTTAAGTGTTCAGCCCCTGACAAGCCAATCCCTGATGTAAATTTTTTCACTGCGTATGTCCAAAATCACTTTCAGAAATCGTGTCCAAAGGCTTTTCCATTAGTCTTTTGTGTGTGCAGTGGCTGTGGTTACTCCAGAGGTGCAATAGGATGGGAAGGAATCTTACAGAAATTGGAGAGAGGGTAGTTCCCTTGACCAGGTGTAGGAAGGGACCGGGAGCCTTACTGTGAATGTATGATCTGCAGTATACAAAATGACAGAAATGTTGTTGTCTTCAGTTTGCAGATGTAGAGCTTAGGTCCAAAAGCTTCTCCAGAGTGTTGCAGAATTTAGTAATGTAACATCAAACGAGGGTTTGCCCTTTAATATTATTTGGTTATTTTTTTTGCAGGTACTTTAGCCCAACAGAACTCTTCTGCATCGGCTGAAACACTGTTAAATGTTCTTGCTTTTTAGGAAATTTTCAGCGTAGCAGCTGGAATGGAGCCGACTAATAACTAACTTCAGTCCCTTTGAAATGATCACAGGGATAGGCAGAGCAGCAGTTGATCTGATGAGGTGATTAAGAATCAAGCATCCATGACAAATAGCCCTTCAGAGGAAGTTAGCTTTTGTGGGAGCAACTTGAGCTGACCCTGAGGTAGGATAATTACGCTGAAATGACATGAATTGCCCGGCACACTTGCATATATTTTAGTTTCTTGTCCTTCTGATCGTAATTAAGTGCCTCTACCAGATCAAAAGCTGTTTTAACTCATTTGGAAATAAAATTACCATGCCTACTGTGCTGTGTAAAGTTTAGGAAAAACCTTAATGAAACAAATTCTGTCAAGGGAGACTGCTTTACTGTCCCAAGGTACTTATTTTAAATCAAATGGGTATGGATTTGTAACTTAAATTTGTTGCATGTGTTGCGTGGAATCTCTTTGTGGGTAACCATTGATTCAAATAGCACTGAATATTGAAGTGCTGGGAATTTGGGTTTTCTCATCTGACACCTCTCTGCTTATACAGATCCCTGCCACCAGGACTCACCTCAACAATCTTTAAGCATCAAACCTTGTTTCATTTGAGTGTACCTACTCATTCTGGGTTTTGTCAGTGTAGTTACAGAACTGCAGGACTCGGGCTGTTTTTCTGGCACGATTATGCACTTCAGACCCAGTAAAACTGCTCACAAGCTTTAGTTTTGCACAGTACTTTTTGTCTTACTCTTATAGTCTCTCTTCTTTTGGGGCTCTGAATTCTGGTAAACATGAGAACTCAAATGCAAACTGACTATATTAAAAAGTGAAAACTAATGTTTTTTCTGTAATAGATATAACATCATATGAAATCAAAATTCATTTTTATTCCCCTCAAGAAAAATGTAGTACGAAGCATGTGTTTTATATTTCAGACCAAACTTGAAATTTTGTTCTGATTCACTTGAAAGCTTTGTGGATTTCAGTCAGACTTTGTATTCGAGTATTTGGTGGGTTTGTGTATTAATCCAGCTCTTCTCTCCCTAATGCTTATGTTTAGACATTACTCTTGAAATCAAGGGCAGGATTATAAAAGCTCAATATATTGAATAAAACTTTTGATTTATGAAAATCCAGAGAGAGATAGCTGTATTTGTAGCTGTCATATTTTTGTTAAACAAAAATAGCAGCCTTATTTTAATGAAAACTGTGTAAGATAAAGACCTTGCTGAATAAGTTAAAATTTAATTTAATGCTAAGACTGTATTGCTTTAAAATTTGTGAAAGTCAACACCAGAAAAATGGATTCTTGAGTTAAATCAGAACTAAATGTTTCCAGCTCCAGAACTGTAACTCTGCCTTTTAGAGTAGAACAACTTATAAAGCATGGATCTGGACTGAGATCAGAAATTTAAAACTCTGGCTTTTTGGTCCGTTTCCCTACCTACCTTAAGTGAGTTGTGTCCAAAAGCTTTGTGTTTATTTACTTGTGTTTACTCATACTCAGTGCATATACTGCATTGCCGTTGGAAGGTTGGGGTGAGCTCCTGCTCTCATTGCTCTTCTTTCGGTCACTTTTCATTAATGATGTTTTTTCCAAAAGGTACTTTGTTGTTCAGTACTAGACTTAGTTGAGACTTTGCTAACATTAACTGCTTGCTTCATTGTCATATTTTGCAGTATGCAGCGAATTCTCTTGATTAATTCCTAACTATGTTCACCTGTTAATGGCTTCCATTAAATGCCACAAGGAAATCTTGTCTTGGCTGTGACTAACAGTGGCTGTGACTAACAATGGCTGCCAGCTCTCAAACAAGACACGTTTAATGAGTGATCCTTCCTGTTCTTGGTAAGGACATACACCATTCATGGCATGGTGGAGGCAAAAGATCAGTTCTGAACAGTTCTAAGTGTTCAAAAATCTTAATTGCATTTGTGGGAATGCAGAGTGTTTTCTCCAGCCGGACTGTGATTGCACTAGACTGAGAGAATGAAGAGCTTTCTTCGTTAGCCAGCTCTGCTCAGTGTGAATTTGTTTGGTGTGGTTCATCTTTGGTGCAGTACCCCACAATTGCAGGCAGTACCCCAACACATGCAGATTTTGTGCAGATATCTTTGTGGCTTTCTGGAGCTGCTTAGGTTTGGGGTTTTTTCATGCCTTCAGGCAGCAGAAGAAATAATGCATGGAAGTAATCTCTCAAGAACACTGTCGACTGTCCAAATGAATGTTTCCACGTGAGTAAGTATCAATGAGCCTTTCACCCAGTGCTGATATCGGGAATACTCATATCTCCACCCCACAGTGGGCTGAGTACTGAGCAGGGTGCTGCTTTGTTTATGAAGCAGAGCTAAACTGTTCATCATTTGGATAATGAAAGTGAGCATGTTCCCTGACCCTTTTCTGTCTCAAAAATAAGATTTTAAGTTTAGAAAAACTGTCTTTTGGCCATAACTCATCCTTCATCTCCATTCCCTTCTGCAGCCCTTCTCCTTCATTCTTTGCACACGTTCATGAATAAATAGGCAAGTATAGTCACCAAGAACTCTGGAGACTACAGTAGACTGTAAGGAGAATGGAAACAATCAGTGTTTATCTTGCACCAAAGGAAATTCCTTTCTGGCTTTAGAGATACAACCTCTTGCTAATTTGCAGATTTGCTATGTATTTTTCACTCTATTGTGCTTAGAAAGCTAGTCCAGACAGATAAAAAGAGTTGCCAGACAAAAAATAAAATGAGGTTATACAGATTGAAGGCGTGGTGGATGGTGTGTGACTGTGTTCACATAGAATTGGTGTAATCTCTTCTGTCTCAAATGGTCTTCATTTCCTTCATTGTATCATCATATTGTTACAGGAAGAACAACATTTTCCTATTTAATACCTCAAATGGGTTCAGGAAAAGGGAGCAACAAGTCTTTTTCAGAGATGTCCAGTAACCAGAATTACTGAGTACTTTTGATAGACTGATCACAGATCTGTTTTCTTAAGATACAACCCTGGGTAGCACAAGAACTGTTACGGATCTTGGAGCTGCAGTTTTTCCCTATATTCTGGGAATTGCAGTGCATTGCAATCCTATGTAGACATTGTCCTCCTAAACCCATGAGCTGGCACAGTGCCGCACTGGCTTGTATATTTTAGCAACAGGGAGGCCCACCAAGTCAGAGAAATTAGAAATACGCATCCTAGTTCAATGCTATAATATTTGCATTGGCTAGATGACGGAAATCTAACTCATTCCCCCTTGACTATGCTACTCAAGTGATTGCTTTCTTGAGTAAACCGTAGAGGTTAGGGAATCCGTACAGAATACATCAATATCTGGTGTTTTGGTTTAGCCCCAGCCAGCAACTAAGCTCCACACAGCTGCTTGCTGGTGGGATGGGGGAGAAAATTGGAAGGGTAACAGTGAGAAAACTCATGGGTTGAGATAAGAACAGTTTAATAGGTAAAGAAAAAGCTGTGCACGCAAGCAAAGCAAAACAAGGAATTCATTCACTACTTCCCACCAGCAGGCAGGTGTTCAGCCATCTCCAGGAAAGCAGGGCTCCATTGCATGTAATAGTTACTTGGGAAGACAAATGCCATCACTCTGAGCATCCCCCCTTCCTTCTTCTTCCCCCAGCTTTATATGCTGAGCATGACGTCATATGGTATGGAATATCCCTTTGGTCAGTTGGGGTCAGCTGTCCCAGCTGTGTCCCCTCCCAACTCCTTGTGCACCCCTAGCCCACTCGCTGGTGGGGTGGGGTGAGAAGCAGAAAAGGCCTTGACTCTGTGTAAGCACTGCTCAGCAGTAACTAAAACATCCCTGTGTAACCAACACTGTTTCCAGCACAAATCCAAAAGATAGCCCCAGACTAGCTACTATGAAGAAAATTAACTCTATCCCAGCCAAAAGCAGCACATCTAGTTACGTGACTCAAGATTTCCAGTGTAGATTTTTTCTTTTGATGGCTTATGAAACAGGTAAGCATGTCTTTGCATCCCACTATTTTCATTGTATACCACTGCCTCTCTAGTGTTAGAAACAGTTGCTGCAGAATTGTACTGCACATGGAATTTGCCTTAGCTCAAACAGGATTCATTTCATTGGCTTCAAAAGAATTACATTTCCCTATGCTACAGCAATACTCAACTGTGTAGCACAAAACTTTTGTGAACATCACACAATGCAGATGTCTTATGATGCACTGGGGAGCGACAAACAGAAGAAAGACTAAGCTGAGCTTTGGAAATTACCATCAATTAGTTTGCTCTTGAGATAATTATTTAATGAAAAATATGTATCATCTGTTATAATTTGGGGTTTTTTTGTTACTAATGGACACTCTTCAGATGAAAAATTGGTCCAAAAGGTGAATGCCTTAACTTCATGGTCAAAAATCTTTCCTGACCATTTGTCGTAGACTCTTCCCTGCTCCTTCAGCCCTTGGATTCTTGTCTGTGGTGAGCAGCTGCCTTTGTTTTGTTCTCCTCCCTCATCACCCGGTCCCTACGGATTGTACAACCTTGAGGGGATGAGAGAAATGAGGAAAGCGTTGAGGAGAGAGTTGAAAAGATGATAGGAAGTCAGTGAGGAAGTTCTCAAAGAGGGGTAACTGGTCTCTGGAAGAAGAGAACTGAGATGATTAAACTTTAGAAAATAAAAAGTTGGTATTTGAAACTCATAAATCAACAGTGACATTAAATCCTTTGTGTATTCAACTTATATAAAATTCCACAGATTCAGAGGCAGAAGATTGAGCATTTGACAGTATCTCACAGATTTCTGTCAGTCACGTTACCTGTTCTCAAGAGCAGAAAGATGCTGCAAATTCTAATGGCACTGTAGGTTATCCAAGAAATGAGTATCAGGCCTAAAACTCCTTTGCATCACTAGTCTCTTCTGTCTACCCTTGCCCTGAGAAATGTATTGTTGTAGGTTGGGTGTTCATGTTTAATTTCTACCTGAAGAGGGTTTGGAAAGCTAGTAGAACTAGTGCATTTTGATTCTAGTAGGTGGAGGCATCTTGAACTGCTTGGCACTGTTGGCTTCAGTTGCAGCTCTGGTGGAGGGGGGAGGCGAAATTAACATTAAACCATTTTAAATTGTGGCACTTAACTTGACTAACTACAATTATAGCAAAATGCTTTCTAAAGTATCTGATTATATCTTACAGTCGGAAGTTCTAAATAAAATGGATAAACATACATTAAGAAGGAAAACAAGAGCGAGTGTTAAGTACAGAAAACAAGAGAGGTTGCTAAGTATAATTATTAAAGCTTGCATGAGGTGTTAGTGTTTTGTTCATTCTTTGGTGTTATATATTTAGAAAAGGAGGCTGAACTGTCATCTTTGTAACCGAATCACTTATCAACCGAATGCATTAAGTGTGAAACAGATCGCTTATATTGCATTTACATGGTTAATCTGTCTACCACAGTCTAAGTTTTTCCCTACTCAGTCAGTGGAAGATTAGAGGCTTTTTTTCATAATTGCTTTGTTAAACCATTTCACTGAAATTAGCATTTAAATAAGTGCAAATTGAGCACTGAACTGAATTTCCATAAAAATGTGATAAAACCCAAACCTATACAATGTATATAAGCAGAGATGGCTGCAGCATATGTACCCTTTGTGTTGAGCATGAAAGCAGCCAGGATACAGTTGCCATCTAGGACAGGGACAGCATATATGTGTGTTTGTATGGCTTGCAGGACAGTGAATTCCGACTTACCTGACATCTCTGAATAAAACTATTAGCACAAAATACATGTGGAGGGTTCTTTTTGGTCTGCTAAAATGTTTATGTATGTGCAGCCTCAATTTGGGATTCGATTTACTCCTTTCAGGTGCAATGATGAATAAAAAATTAGGGAAGAAGAAGGGGGTTTAGCATATGGGATTCCTTCAGTATGCTGTCTTTTATCATCCTTCCAGATGACAACAGTTGAGTGAGAAAGTGATTTGTACCTCGGGGTCACTTGGCTAGGGAGGGTGAGTGCTTAACACACTGTGTGAGCAAGGCTTGCCAGAAGTTCTCTCAAATTTCACACGCACTCACTTCATTGGCTTTTAAAAGAAATGTGTGAGCCAACTGTACGGATGCAAAGCCTGAACTCTTCTGCAGGTCATCTTCATTTTTATTTTGGTGGGAAGCCCAGGTCAGCATCAATGTGTCTACCCTGATTTCCGGATAAGGGCAGAGGGACCTACTAGAGTATTCCAGGAGGACTGTCATCTCCAGCAAATGGATATTCAGTTCCCATGCTGGTCTCCGGGTCTGGTTCTTTGAACTTTGTAAAAGGCACAGCCTTGTTGTGCAATTTGGGATAGTCAAACGGCATAACCCCTTAAGAAAGAGTTTTTTATCTCTGTCCCTTCCAGATACTGGAAAGATATCCCTTTATTAAGATGTGGAGGAAGGGGAGCATGGTATAAAGGAAGCGGAAAGAAAGTCAGGTAATGTGATGACAAAAGTCAGAGAGAGGAGTGGGTGCAAGTACATGGTATGGGAGGAGGAAAAAAAGGAAAAAAGACACGAGAACTGGGAGTGGGGAAGAGATTCCTGACAGAATGCCTGCATTGGCCAGAAATTACATTATTGAATGTCTGAGCATTTGAAGTCCACCCATCACTAGCTTATAACTGAAAGGATTGTAGTTAAACTTGATCTGCCTGCGTTATCATATCACTGTCTTAATTTGAATTATTATTAAGACACAGCCTTAAAACTTGCTGATTCTGTATGTGTGTTGGCATACCTGGCCATGCAGTGCTGCCAATGTGAATGAGATTTGCAGGAGCAGATGAAGCAGCTATTTTAGACCCACCAGTCACTATGCATGAGAAGCCAGGTTTATGCCATTTCTGCTTATTGTTGAAACTTTCTATTCCCAGGGCAGTGTCCTCTGTGCCATGGTGCTGGGAGATGTGCAGCAGAACCCACTAGGGCCACTCTCAGCTTCCTCTGCCCTTCAGACAACTGAACAACAGACTCATTCTCCTCCCAAAACATAGAGGGTTTTGGAAAGCAGTGGGGTAAGATTGTAAAAAATTGCCCCTGTGGTGAAGCACTTCTTCT